>CATKHJ010580927.1:0-12487 GCA_949750685.1 Vernicia montana | reverse complement strand
CATATCACATTGAACTATTGTGTATTCACTGAGATTTATATCTCACCCCATAGTGGTTTATTTTTTTTCAGGTGCTATAGAGGTTGAGACGAAGTAAAACTCAAGCTTCATCTTCTCGCTTGGGGGTTACTCTGTCCACGATTTCATTTTGTCATTTTGATTATGTCACAATGAATATGTATCTCCAAGAGTTAAAGTCTAGAGTTCCATAGTCATTGTGATATTGTATATGATGATTAAGTATTGTTTATTCAATTTGGAATTGTAATATATGGTATATTACCTTATTGTATTAATGGAATTCCTTTGATGAATGGATGATTTGGATTGCTAAAGTAGTGTGTTTGGGGTTCTGATCTGGGAATCGTATATGCATGATTGGTTATAGATTAGTATTGGGTTCTACGGGTTTTCGGTGGCCTTACGCCTACCCATGCTCTAGGACCGTTGCGGCTCGGAAGTCGGGTCGTGACACAAAAGCCTCTGAAAGGAATTGAAATAGCCTACCCTTTCAACCGGAACAACTAAATTTGCCTCAGGATCAGATCCTAAGAGTACACTAAATTCCTCGAAAGTAGGGCACATCTCCTCTATGCCATCCCCAAATCTAAACACATGGACATCAGGATCCCAGAATCTCATGCAAGCTCTCAGAAAATCCCAATCAATTTTCACACCCCTTAGGGTTGGCATGGCATTGATTCCAAACCTCCCCAAATTAATGTGTTCCACTTATTCAAGGTTCTTTATCCATAAGTATATAGAGTGACTAAAGAAGGGCTCCATAATGGAAAGAGAAGAAGAAAAGAAAAAAAATAGAGAAGCAAAAGAAAAGAAAAGAAAATAAGAAAGAAAAGCAAAAGAGAGCGAGAAGAAATAGTACCTGAAAAGTAGGGGAAGCAAGAATGAGGTTAAGAGCACTAAAAATTTATGGACAAAAAATACTGAAAAATGGTTTTCCCGTTGCAGGAACCACACAAGGCCTTTGCAGAACCGCAGAGCACCTGTGCGGTCAACATTCTGAATTGCACACACCCGGTGCGGTTTCACAATGCCATGTGCGGTTCCGCACAAGGCCTATGTGGTTCTGCACCTGCCATGTGCGGTCCCCATCTCAATTTTTCCTGTCACTTCAAACTGGATCTTGTTTTTTCCAAATTGATCTATTGTATTGTTCTTCGGATGAATAAGGATGAAAAAAGAAGAAAAATGAGAGCAATGAGAGAGAAAAGAAGCCAGGACATGCATTTCTGCATTCATAATCATACATAAATCCCAAAAGATACAATACATCATCCCATAGCATGATCATATCATATGGGTAGTTCAAAATACATCATGTTCTGAAACATGCATACATACATCATCCTAGCGTATACTGTGCATAAAAGAAAAGTCAGAACTAATGTCTGCCGCGCCTCTGCCTCCTCCTCTGTGACGGAGATCCATCATCATCATCCTGCAAACCTCGAAGAGTAAGAGAGGCTGATAATGATGAACCAACCATCTCCTGAGAATGACGGGCCCAATCCAGGGGAACCTATAGAAAATAGAACAGAAACAGATCATATTAGAGCTACATGGATCTTTTTAGAAATTAGTCAAAAACACAAGGTACATACCTCAACAACATCATATGGGAATGGAGGGTACCCTGATGGCACAAAATAAGGAATTGCATATCTGACCATCCCTTGATCTCGGGAGACATAGTCCAAGTCCTCCGTAGCCCAAAGATACTGCGAAAAAGCTTTACTGGGTCTAGCACTAGTACTCGGGCCTGCACCTACACTTGCACCTAGGCCTGCACCTGCACCTGCATCTGTACCTACACCTCTCCCTCCTCGTGAGGTATGAACAGTACCAGCAGTCGGGCTAGGTCGAGCGTGCCTCTTTAGAAAATGTACGCCTAGCATCAGCCTACTATGGCAAAAAGCATCATAATCAGCCTCACGATCCAGAAGAGGCTCTATCGGAAGGCCCACTCCTAAAATATCCTGATCACAAATGCGAAGCGCATATCGCATCTCAACAGGAGCGTCAACAGGAACAACCCTCTCTCCAGTAAACTGGGCTTGGACCCTCTCTCCCAGGTAGAACATCCGGTCAGCTCAAAACCGTAACAACAAATGCAAGAAAGATAAGGTCAAGTTGGACTCTGTCCTCTCTGACAGATGCATCATCCTAGATCCAAAAGGTACCCATCGGACCTACAAGAGTCAAAAGCAAGTTATAAAAAGCAATAAAAGATGTGTTTACAGTGGTACAAAACAGACAGTATCTGTGATATTCGAAGATGTGAGAAAAATGCCCTGATATGATGAAAGTTATGCCGCTCATGTCGGCCCCAAATCCATGACCTCTAAGCATAGCCACAAGGAAACGGATCTGCAGAATCATCTCTCAAAGGTGGAGATAAGCGAGGGAAATACTCATAGGCTTAGTACTGCAAATCAGACAGCAGATGGTTAGTAAACTGGGGGCAAGAATATGAAACAGAAGCAAAGGTATCATGACATACCCTCCCAGATAATGTGGGTCCCACCTAACCCGGCAAATACTCCCCGGGAGAAATCATACATCTACCTTTTAGAACGATTAGCCCCTCCTTAATGCCATAGTGGCATTCTCATCTTCAGACAATCCTAAGATAGCTTTCAAGACTCATGTCTTTCAATCAACTGACAACCTTTGCACAGAGCAAGGTCCCCCTTTTTAGACAACCTTTCCACAGAGCAAGGCTTCTTTTTGCAGGTAACCTTTGCACATAACAAGGTTTTCCTTTCTAGACAATCATTGAACAAAGTAAGGTCCCTCTTTTCAGACGATCTTTGCACAAAGTAAGGTCCCCTTTTGAGTAACCGTTAACCTATGTATAAAGCTAGGTCTCCTTCAAGAAAATCAACAATCTTCCACCCAATTCAAACCGCGATACCATTTTGACTATGCTTCCAAGCTAAGCAATCGTCCTTCACTCGACTCTGACTGTAGTAATAATTTTTCACCTGATCCTGACAGTGGTAACCATCTTTCACCCGATTCTGACCGCAGTACCATTTTGACTATGCTTCCATTCTAAGCAATCGTCCTTCACCAGACCCTGACTATGGTAACAATCTTTCACCCGATTCTGACCGTGATAACCATCCCTCTGGTTCCTTTTTTCCACCCCTTTTATAAAAAATCCATCCAAATCCTTCACCTAGAAATGTCTTGAAACGATCATCTAGACATCCCTCTAGTTCCTTCCCCGCCTTTTTATCCAAAGTTAGCCCATCCTTCACCCAAAAATATCTAGCCACTAGCCTAGATATCCCTTTGGTTCCTCCTTCCGCTTCCATTTATCAGTCAATCCACCCTTAAATGTCTAAAAACTGTCACTTAGACATCCTTGTGGTTCCTTTTCCCGTCTCTATCAAAATTCCACCTATAAATGTCTAGAAAATGATCACCTAGAAATCCCTATGGTAAATTCTCACGTCAAACTCAGTCACATTCTCCACCCATAAATGTTTAGGAACAATTGCTTAAACATCCATATTGTTCCTTTTGCCATCTTCCTTTTCAACTATGTCTCTCACCCATATATGTCCAAGCGCTTACATAGACATTACTTTGGTTCCTTGTACCATCCCTTCTCCTGGGTTCATTATCATCAGAATCGCCTTACAGACAAGACAATTATGATGAGGGGCCAACTGTGAACCCTCAATTTTGCATTCTCATGATTCAACTACAGCTTGACACCTGCTAAGTTTAGTGCGTTACAAAGAGCTAGTACGACGGTCTCATACTAAGTTTAGTGCATTACAAAGAGCTAGTATAGGGGTCAAGGGGTCAGCGCTCCCTCGAAAAAATGAGTTTTCAAGCATATTACTACAAGGAGACTTACTTTTTCAATCCTGATCGGACTTTCTCTACCAAACATCATTTTTCCAAAACTGATTGAATTTTTCCCAAATTTGACTGTCAAACTGTCCGATAATTAATTTCGGATCCATCGCCACTGACCGGTGATTTTTCAGAACCTAGAAAGCCTCGAAAACTGACTTGGAAGTTTAGAAAACTTAAAAACCTTCAAAACTAGACTGATTACATGGAACAGCGCATTGCTCGCCGGAAAGGCCGGAGGCTCCGTACAGAGCCCCGAGGCTCTGCCTCCACTTTCTGCCTCGCTAGGTCTGGCAGCAGCTCTACCAGAGTCAGAGCCGTGCTCTTTGGTGGAGCCGCCGGTTGTCCCTGCAGCAGTTGCTGGGAATGTAGGCGGATCAGCCGGAGGTCCTAGCAGAGCCTCCGACTTTTTCGCTTGCTAGTCCCCTCTATGTACCAAAATGATGTTTTTGTCATTTTCAGCTACTAAAGCCCTACCCTTTTGGTCTTTTCACTCTTTCATTACCCCAAATGCCCTTACCTTCACTTTACCTATAAATACCCCCTCTTCCTCTTCATTTTTTCTCGCCCCCTAGAACTAGTATTGATTTCTATCTACTACTTTCTCTCTCTCTCTCTCTCTCTAATTAATCTCTCATACTCACTTTGGGTAGCCACTTTAATTAATTAAATTCTCTTTGATTTTAATTAATTAATTTTAATTTAGTCTCCACCCAATTTGATTAATTAATCATTTTAATTAATTAAAAATTGGGTAATTAAGTAATCCATCCTTCAAATTAATCTCTTTTAAGGATAATTTAATCCAATCCACCATTATATCCTTGCTCTCCGAAACAAAATTCTGATCCAGTAAAACCATCCACCTATCACATATACCAAAAAATAAGGTATAAGCCCTTACCCTCACTCAAACCCCAAATCAAATTAATTCAATCAAACTAATCAATACTTAAACCTATCCACCTCACAGTGGAATGAACTACGTGGGTTTTGATCCCCATTCAATGGGGTACTAGGCATGCTTAGAATCTAAATCCAAATCTCAAATCCAAATTCCCAATCAATCATTTTCTCCTCTATTTTTGTAAATATTTGTATTTAATTCTAATATAATCAGTTAATTAATTATTTTGGATTAAAGGAGCGATCATGTGATTTCCCTAGCACTCTTAAAGGGCTAAAGGAAATACTCTCTTTTACTTATGGATGTTTAAATTACTCGCTTTCAATTCTCCATGCACTTATAATTATATCATGTTCATGCATTATAATCGTCATTAATACTTGTCATCCATAAAATCAATTTTTAAGTCAAAATTCAACTTAGGAGCCAAATTGAAATTTTTTAGAACCCAAAATCTAGTCCTTGAGCTCAACTTGGTTCAACGACTAGTGATTTTATCTTTAGGTAAATTAATCAGAAATTATTGAATTGGAGTCAATTTGGGTTTTTCCTTAATTTTTCCATTTAAAATAAATTAGGGTGGCAACTCCCGAATCATTTTCAAAAATCAAATCAATTTTTCGAATGATAACCATTCCAATCGTGAGCACCGAAACTCGTACCTAAATTCCATTAAAAATTGCTCGCCTAGTGTACTCTCATATAAATAAGTTGACCATAAAGAAAGGATTACAATTAAGGGACACTAACATTTTAAGAAGACAATTGTATCAACGACATTTCTACCCTTATATGATTCACAATAAAGTGACTTATATCTTGTCAGATATAACTTCTGAAAGAGAGAACTGTATCATATGAAAATTATTAAAGACATTTGAAGAGTTATGGAAGAAAACTGTCTTTCCAATTTATTAGACCCTCGAGATTTTAAATTAGAATAGAGAGATATGCTACAAGCTAGTTCTACCCTCAGCAGTGGAATATGTTGACCCAATGTCTCACTTATTATGTTAAGAAGATATATACCAGATTCCTTGCATGTATTGTAAGTCTAAGTCACCAAAGTGTCATCACCTTGAGAAAAATAGTAAAGAAGTACAGAGATAAAGAAAAAGATATGATTAAAGTCTGATGGCACGAGCAAAATATTGAGAAATGAAATCGAGGAAGTAATGAAAATATACATTGCAATGATAGCGTCCTCGAATTTTCTTAAGGGGGCTAGAATGTAATACCCCATACTCATATGACTCGTAAACAATAGTCACAATAACATAGAAAGAGAAATTGAATGTTCATTTGATTATTAAGACCGAACTCATGTTCAAAAGTGCCTAATGGTACTTATTTGAATTTTGAGTAAATTCTATGATAGTGATATATGAATATGATAAATTTGAATATGCTTAATAATGTGCATTGGTAAGTGAGTAAGGTAATGTACACTGTAATAAGGACAAAATGGTCATTTCCCAAAAATTGTCAAAAATCTTCATGTGTATACTAACATAACAGACCAAAGTGTGATTACGCCCAAGCCCATTAGATTGGCCGTCCATGGACATTGTGATGGGGGGAAATGTGACTTAGATGATGATATATAATGCTTAAAATTGGGTTAGTGGAAAGTGGGCCCCACTTTCCACTAACACAATTTTTAATCCTTAAAATTTTGGTTCAATGAATCTACCCAAAAACTATCATCACATTTTCTATCAAGAAATCATTTTATAATCCAAGCTTCCTTAAGAAGCCATACAAGATCCACCATTCATTTCTTTTATCAAATCCCAACCATCCATTATCTTATAAAGGAATTTCCTTTATCACTTCTCTTTTTTTCTACACACTTCCAAGAACACAAAAAATTTTATTTTCTTGTTAATGGTGGTTCGGCCAAGCTCATCTTACCAAAGATCAAGCTATTCCAAAGTAAGATATTCAAAAGTTCAACTCTCTTCTTCATCTGAAGCATGTAACTTAAATCATTTCTTATAGTATTGAATGTTCTTCTTCTCCTTCCTCTTCTTATTATTTCGGCTTACACTTGAAAATTTGGGAAAAATTATTTATTTTCTTTCATGATGTTTATGAGTATATCATGGAGCTAATTGAATGATTTGATAGTCTAATTAACTATAGAATGCATGATAGAACTTGATTTGATTTTTGCACTTGAAATTGAGAAATTAGGTTTTGGAATTGGGCAGAAATTGAGATACACGTTATGTAATTTTAGAGATCAAATTTGGAGAAATGTAAAACATGAAAATTGTAGATAAATGTCTCTAGTATAAAATGGTAAGAGTAATTTGGAATATTTGAATAATGTAGAGAGAAATGTCACTTGAATTGAAACTGCTACTATTCACAGAATAATTGGGTGACCCAAATTTGAGAAATACAATTGATGACTTCAGAGACTGAATTAGGCCAAGCATAAAACATGAAAAATTCTAAATAACTTGTTTATAATACCTATTTAAAAGGAAATCTTAATTGGATTTATATATTGAGATGCAATCAAAGGAATGTGATAAGGTCTGATATATTTTGTAAACTAACTCAGTTGGTAATATGAGAATCTATGCTATTAATTTAGGATGTTAAAGATAGAATTAGGAGAAACAAAAAATGAGTAAAATGACCCTTGTTATGTGAGGGATTAAATTTAAAAGGGGTTGACAAGATTCCAAGTATAGTATGAGAAATAGAGCTTACATTGTAACTGACCTTGTACCCAGATTCAATCTGCAACCTAAAATGAATCTTCTAACTTGGGAACTTTAGAGAAAAAATAAAGCTAAACTCAAAATATAGGAAATGTTCCTTAATGTTTTTATTAACTCTTAGAAAAAGGAAATTTCATTTGGAATTATAAAGTTTGAGATATACTCAAGTAAATGTAATATGCTTAGTCTACCTCTGCAACAGAAACAGAACCAGATTAGAATAGTCACCAAGTTTTTTGTAGATGGAATTTTAAGTTCAATTTTGGGTATGTTACAAATTCATATTTCTAGATTATGATTCAAAAAGAGTAAACTCATTTGGATTAGTAAATCATGATAAATGACAGAAATAAGGTCACAAGGTCAAGTTGTATAATTGGGTAGTAAATGGAAATGTAATGTTTTAATATTATTATTAGTGACCCAATGAATCCGATATGTATATAAGCAATGTATGATGATTATTAAGAATGATGGATATTTAATTAAGAATGTTTATCAAATATGAATTCAATTTGAGAATTAATTAGATTGTCATAAAGTGAACTTATTTGATTTGATTAAGGTTTTATCACTTCACCTACTTAGCTATCCTGGAATGTAGGAATTATAATGTGTTAATTGAAATGATTATGTATGTAATCCTCCTATAATATCCTGGATCTAATTAATTCTTACAAATTAATAATAATGCCACTGGAAGGTAATTGGAATGCTTAATGAGATCATGAGATCAATAGGAGCTCAAACAAAGCTCAGTTGAATGTACATAATTTTTTTTATTAATTCTATTTCTATGATGTCATAGTGCATATGAACTTATAAAAATTTTATTAACATGAGTAATAAAATAAGGTTAATGAACTGCATTGATATTAATTACAATAAGGTATAGTGAAAAAGAAGGGTAAAACGGTCATTTCGCAAAAACTATCGAAATGATGAGTTAAATGTAAATGAACAAATGAAGTGGAAGGCCCAAATATATATATATATATATATATATATATATATGGCTGACTTATTGAGTGTAAAGGATGGAAAATTTTAATTGAAGCTATATGGAAGAAATTGGTCAAATTCAATGAATGGGAATGGACCCCACATTTCCATTAGTTAAAAACATATGCATAAAAGTTGCATGGAAATTTCTTAAAAACATGTGCATAATTATCTATATAAATGAATAATGTAAAATTCAAAATTGGCTAAAAATACTAGCCATTGGATTTTGATTAACCAATCAACATCATCCATTTACCTAAAACTTATCTAAAAAGCTTTAAAAATCACCAATTGCCATTATTTGTCAAAAAAAGAAATTTTTTAGTGCTTTCTTGCTCTAGAATGATCAGACCTCTTGTTATTATTCACCAAGCCATAAATTTGCAAGGTAACATAAAATCTTTCCTTCCAAATTTCATTTTAAACTTGAATAAGTGGAGTTTTATGTTAAAGCTTTAAATTCTTTCTCTTTTTGCTTTTATTCATTTTGGCCTACCAAGGGAAAAATTGGGGGAAAGTTAATTCTTTTGTTTTTTTTGATGTTTATGGGTGTATTATGAAGTGAATTAAAATAATTGATGAGTTGATTGAAATTAAATTACTTGATGAAGCTTAATTTGGTTATTGAGCTTGAATTGAGAAACCTAGGTTTTTAATTAAGTAGAAACTTAAAACATCCATAATGTTAGCTTAGAGACCGAAATTGGGAAAATGTAAAAACAAAAGTTTTATTTTTTTACCTTAATTAGAGGTCCATAAAAGGTTTTGTGAAATTCTTGATTAATAATGGGATATGTCTCTTGGAAGTGGATTGACCCGATTTTGGAGGTTTCTGAGTAAACCCAAACTATTTGAACCTTTAGAGGGTTTTATAAACAGAATTTGGACATAGTCAAAATATAAAAGTTGTAGGAAAATATCTTAAGTGTTCACCTTTAAAAGAAATTTAAAATATTTATTGTGTACAAATAGAAATCCCAATTGAACTGAAACTGGTCTTGTTTAGAGATTGAATGGCAGTCCCAAATGAAGTAGCCCAAAAGATGGATATAGAGACTAAACTAAGTCAAGTGTCAAACATTAAAAATTCTAATTGACATGTGTATAATATCTGTGTAAAATTAAATGAAAAGTGGACATTTGTATTGTGAGATATGACTGATTGAAAGTGATGTAGTATAGAAACTCTTGTAATCTAGTACCATTGATAGACTTAAGAATATATCTCATGAATTCAGTATGATAGAGATAGAATTAAAAGAAAATGAAAACTAGTGAAATGATCATTCATATATATAGAATTCATCAACAAATGTACTTGATAAAATTGCAAGTAAAGTATGAGAAATAGAGCTTGCTCTGTAACTGACTTTGTACTTGAATTCAATTTGAAAATTGAATTAGGGCTTCTAATTTGAGGATGTTAAAGATGGAACTGGGTTAAACTCAAAACATAATAAATGTTCCTTAATTTCTCTTGTACCTCCCATTAAAAGGAAATTTCAATTAAGAGCATAAATCTTGTGTTATACTCAAAATAGTGTGACAGGGTCAGTCTACCCTATAACAGAAACAGAATTGAATTGAAATGGACACAAAGTTCTCTATGAATTGAATTTTAAATTCAATTTTGGATATATTTTGTATATGTAGTTTAGAATAAAAAAATAATCAACTCATTTGGATTAGTAAATCTTGAGAAATGGCAGAAACAAAGTGACAAGGTCTAATGACATAACTAGACAATGAATAAAAATGTAATGTGACAAAGTTAACAATTATAACCTAATAAATTATCTATATATGGAAATAATGAATAAATGATTAATGAGAATAATGAATACTGAATTGAATGTGATTATTCAATATGAATCTGATGTGAAAGAGTATTGAATTACTAAAAAGCAATTAACGAATATTACGAATTACTGTATATGCATATGTATATGCTACTGAATATACTGATTTGCATCCATAGTAAACAATAGTATTAAAATTGAAATAGTTAAAATGATAAGGTAATTAATAATCTTTGCGTATATGGTATAAAGGATATGGTTCAAAGTAGAACCTAAAGGAGAAAGATGTTATGGAGATTGAGGAGCATACTACCAAATGTACTAAGAGCTTGTATTAGGAGCTAAGGAGGTCAAGGTGAGTACTTTGAAAACCTTACCTTTCTTTAATGAAATAATAATTGACTTAGTTCTTTTAATGGGGCCTTTGGGCTATCTACTGCTATTTAAATTCTTTTAATAAGGCCTTTGGCCTAATTATTATTATTGAATCCCTTCATTGAGGCCTTCGACCTTCTTCCTACTATTTGACTATGAGTACTAAATTATACTTAAATTGAATATTGTAAAAGAATTTACCTTTTTCATATCAATCCTTTCATTGTAATGAATCCATTCTTGATCTAATGTTCCTCCTTTGAACACTCAGTGTATCCTAATTGATAAATTATTCTCATAGTTATGTTCCTTTAAGGAACCAATTGTTCTATTTATAAAAATTCCATTGTTTCTTAAATTACTCATCTTTCATTGAATCTTATATGATTCATCATTGTACACTGTTGATTCAAACATTGAAAACATTAAATACTAGATCCAAAGTGATCATACTGTATTACTGAAGCAAAAATCCCCAACTGATATGGGTTATACATCATACTGTGTGCACACGGGAAAGCCTACAGATAGAGTGAGTGTATCCGCCTCAGCTAGGAGGGGTGGTCCTAGCCGTGACACCCGATCAATCTTACGCTCTATATTATTGTTTATGAATGAGCAAAGCATTTGGTTTCCACTCCATTGTTTACTGATATGTGTGGGCAAGGCATCAGCCGCCACTCCACTATTTACATTGGGAAGCACGCCGCTTCCAAGACTGTGATTTATGCTAAAATGCTATTATTGAATCCCAACTGTTATTGACTACTGATATTGAATCCCAATTGTCATTGAGCATTGTTATTGTAATTGGCCACTTTTATTGAATCCCTACTGTTATTGATCACTGTTAATGAATCCTAACTGTCATTGATCATTGTTATTGAATCCTGACTAATACTGACCATTGTTATTAAAACCCAACTGTCATTGATCATCATTATTAAATTCTGATTGTTATTGATCATCACTATTGAATTCCAACTGTTTTTGATCATCGTTATTAAATTCTGATTGTTATTGATCATCGTTATTGATTTCCAACCGTTATTGATCATCGTTATTAGATCCCAATTGTGTTTTCTATATTGTTATATTGAAATCCTAAAATTGATACTCCTTTGCTATTGATCATTTGAAAATTTATTTCTTCCATGTTAGTACAATGTTTAAATCTCTATACTATAATGGCAAATGAGTACCTGAGCCATACAATGTTTAAATCTCTATATTTGTTGGTCCAATGGGTTTGACTTAACTAATGTGAATGACCAATAGTGACATCGTGTATCTGAGGTTAGAAACATTAGGAACCGGATTGATTGAGCCTCATAAATAGTTGTGATGAACAAGTATTGTTCACTTATTAGATATCAAATTCTCAATATTGACAATGAGTATCTAAGAGTATTTGATAGCCTTATAAGAATTCAATCACCCACTAGAAATCCACCCCAATGGGATTTCCGTTTCCTACTTGGAAGTGTAGGAATCGCAAAGTTAGTGGGAGTACCATTATGATTAAAGACCAAATCATTATGGAAATTGAATTTTATATAGAACTAATAATCTTTTTATTTTCTGCAGTAATCTGATATAATGTCCAAATACTGTCCCATCTCGAGCATTATAACTGATAATAAACTCATGGGACCAAATTTTATGGACTGGTTTCGCAACCTTAAATTAGTCCTTGCTTATGAAAAGATTAGTTATGTAATAGAGTCTAATGTTCCTGGTCCCTTACCTATAGAGGCCTCACCAGAGGAACATGC
>CATKHJ010580843.1:0-11534 GCA_949750685.1 Vernicia montana | reverse complement strand
TTTTCTTCCTTTTTCATTTATTTATTTATTTGTTTTGAAGTTTGTTTTTCTTCTTTGTTGTTTTGTTTGCTTTTGTTTTCTTTTTAGCTTAGTTTCTTTTTATTGCTTTATTCCCTTTTCTTTATTTCCCTTTCTCTTAGTTCTTTTATTATAGCTTAGTTATTGCTTCTCCCATTTCCTTATATGTTCCCCTTTTCATTAATCCCTTTCTTGTTATCACTTTAAGAGGCATGTTAATTAGAACTGAATTAATTAACTTATTCTGATCCTTTTTTGTTTGTTAATTTAACCTGACTTAATTAACAACTTGGTAATTAGCTTGCTTGATTAAAATCAACCAACTCTCCTTTTAATCAATCAATCTGAAACATGATAAAAGGTTTAGACTAAAACAAACCTCCTTCGCAAGAAGGCGAACTACGTAGATTTTGATTCCCATTCAAAGGGATACGTAGGCATGCTTGTCTGAAAGCATCAAATCCAACTAAAACAGATTTTCTCCCTCTTTCATTTTCTTTATGTAATTTTGTGCTTTCTTTCATTTATTTCATTTATTCTTATTATTGGATTAATTTTGGGGAATGTGTTGCTTTCCTAGAATCCTATAAGGGTTAGAGAAAGTATCCCCTATTTTGATTTACTTTGTAAATTTAAGGTTTTTATTTACTTTCTATATTTAATTTCTTTATTGCTTTATGTTTCTTTATTGCTTTATTTCGTTTTAACTCATTCATAATTGTTCATTCATTTATATTGTTCATGAAATTCCATTTTAAGTCATTGTTTATTAAATATGCCAAACAAATTAAAAATAAATCGAAAACCTAGTCCCTGAATCCTTTTTGGTAATCGAGGCTAGTGCACTTTTTTCTATTGGGTAATAATTAGAGTCATTTAATGGGTTTTCCCTTAACTTTTCCCAATTAAAAAATAAATTAAGGTGGCGACTCCCAAAAATAATTTTCAAAGATCAACCAATCCAAACCCGAAAGTTTCATCGTGAGACCAAACTCGAATGAGTATTTCGATCCCCTCTAGCGGATCGGACCGGTGCTCTAGCGAGATCTCACAAAGTGAACCTATTATTATGGGACAAATGAAGAGAGGAATTAATATTTAATAATATAATTAAACCTTAAATAAAATACAAACAAATTAATTAGTACTATATAATTATACTCATCACATCAAGATTAGGATAATGATAAAATCATAAAAGAAACATATAATAACATTGAAACAACATCACATGCAGCACTCCTAAATAGAAAACAAAACCTTTCCTTTAAAAAAAAAAGTAGAAAACAAAACCATACAGCTATCCTGTCGAAATTAATAAAATTATTATAAACAAAATATACATGGAGACAATGCTTCCGATTCCGATCAAGAAAGTGCGCCAATCTCTAGATTATTTGGCTTTATTTATTCTTTATCGAATATGCATCCAGATATAACTCAAATTAAAAAATAAAATAAAATAAATTATAGTCATAATATTATAAGTGATTCATGTATATAAATTTCTTCAATATATCAAAGAAAAAATAAGTTTTCATCTTATATGACAAATTACCAATGATATTTTGATTTAGTAGTACTCATATCGTTTTTGTGATTGAAAAATTTTGAGTTCAACTTTTAATCGGAACCAAATTTATTAAATATACATATGTGTGTGTCCAATCTAAGCATGTTTAGGTTTGAAAATATTAAAGTTACATTTATTAATTTTGAAATTAAGGTCTAACTCCAAGATAAGACCTATCACAGTTAAAAGAAAAATAAAAAAAAAAAAAAGTAAAAATCAACTAGAAAATTTTCATTTACTGAATGGAATGAAATAAAATAGAACACAAAGCGAGTTGTCGACATATTGCAACAACATGAACTTGGAAAATCTGCAACATTATTTGATGACATTTGAATTTTTACTTCATCATCACAAGCCAAACATTTTATTACTATCATTAATTAATTAATTAAAGTGTTGTGTTTAAGGCCCTTGTAGTAGTAGGCAAGCTAGAAGCTCCATCAACCAAAAGATTCAACCCACTAACAAACTTTGAATCATCACTTGCAAGGTATAAAGCTGCTTGAGCCACATCATTTATATCTAATTTCACCACTTTAAGATTGGCCAAAGCAGAACTCCATTGTTGCACTTGTTGTTCATTCAAACCCAGTTGTTTAGCTAAACCAGTTTGTACAGCACCAGGCGAAATGCAATTAACTCTTATTCCATATTGCCCCAATTCTATAGCCAAGTTCTTGGCTAACCCAACAACAGCATGTTTTGAAGCTGTGTAAGCATACGGCGCGCCATATAATGCTGAAGAAAGACTAGCTGTGAATAAAATACAACCTTTTTTTTCTGGGATCATTACTCTTGCAGCGTGTTTGGCTCCCAAGACTCCTCCATAGACATTTATTTCCATAACCCGCATGAAATCCTCATGTTCTGTTGATAATATTTTGTCGTAGTTATTGCCTCCAATTCCTGCATTGTTGTACATTATATCGAGCTTTCCATGTAAGGAAACGGTTGTATTTACTGCATTTTCAACATCAGATTCTTTGGTTACATTGCAATCGACGTAGGAAACTGGTTGTCCGGTTTCTGATGCGATTTTCTCTGCTACAGAACGACCCAATTCAGATTGTACATCGGCAATCACAACCTTGGCACCATGTCGAGCAAAGAGTCTTGCAGTGCACTCGCCAATTCCACTAGCTCCTCCTGTTATCAAAACTACCTTGCCTTCTAATCTGCATAAAAAATAATAATTTTTATAAGGAATTACCTATATTGATTTAATAATAATTAAAAATATCGAAATTTTAGAAATTTATGATATATAATTGTATAATTTGATGATAAATCAAATCTTAGTTAAATTAATTTTTTTTGAAATGATATAATTTCTATTTGGTTTGAAATCATTTTCAATTTATACTAAAAAATTTGAATTCTATAAGCTATCTTCTTACAAATATGAAAATAAATAAAATAGAATTCATTTGAAATGTATTATTGTAAATTTAGAATTCCTAAAAAAAAATGCATGCAAAGTTAAAGTAAAGAGTCTCATAAACTGACAATGCTTTAAGATAATGCTTACCTCTTGTCAATAGGAGCTAGAGAGGAAGAGCTGTCCATGATTGATCTTTTGGCTTAATTAGTATGGAAAATGAATTGATATTATGGGAGCCTTTATGAGTGTTTGGGGGTATTTTATAGCAGAAATTGATGAAATTAATAACAACATACATACATTAATTACTTTATCTGTTATAAAATATATGTCCTTTAAGGTTTTGGCATACAAATTAAAAAGTCATTAAATTACCTCAATTTTAAAGTAAAAAGACTAAAATATCATTTTCTTGATTTTTGATGTGAAAAAATAAAAATAATAAATGCAAATATATGGTGGAGAAATAATAGAGGGTAAAATTGAAAAAAAATAATAAATATTTTCTTAAAATCCTAAAATGACTTTTAGAATGGATGGAGTAATTAGTAATTCACGACACATTGTTTTCAGCAACCATCAAAACATATGCCTTGAACGTACAAGAATATATTAAAAAAAGGCAACCTCTTTTGATTAACATGTGCAAATCCTCCGATACAAGGTGGCACCAAGACTATGGCATGGTGTTCGTCCTCTGATACTTAAGTCAGTGTGACTCTATATACAGAGTTAAAGGCTCGGAGAAGAGAGTGAGTTTAGAGAGATGATACCACTGCTTTCCCTAGCTGTTTGAGTGAGAGAGTTTAGCGCTAACTCTAATGAGAAGGACTTTTTCCAATGGAGAAAAAAGATTTGGCACTAGACTCTAGAGTTACTGGTTGAAAAAGAAGAGGTTAGCCTCCTAGTAAATGACCAAGAGACTGCTCTTTTAGCAAGACTTTTTTGAGCTCTGAAGACAACCAAAAGGATTGGTGGTTAGCCAGCATGTTCTTTAGGCAATCTCTGCCTCCAAAGAGTCCCTCCAAAAGTCCCCTTCCCCCCAAAAGTCCCTTTTTAAGGTGGAAACAATATGGTATTTATAGCGTTTTCCCTTTGGGTATCGGAAAAAGTGAGTTGTATGGTTGCGAGTGATTGACGAGTTATAATCACATCATTTTATAGATAGATAAGGTAATTATACGCTTGTTTCTATTGTTTTGGAGCTTTGTGCTGAGGTGATTAAATCCTGTTTCTGAGAGGTGGCAGGGATTGCATGTCATATAAGCTTATAAGGAGTTGTCAAAGATGACTTCCCTTATAATCTAAGCATCATCAATCATTAGCTAGTGAGACAAGATGCTGCTAGAGCGAGGTGCATGCCAGCTGGAACTTGGTTGACGGTTAGACGAGGCACGAGGTGGCCTATCTATAAGACCTTGGACATGATTGCTTGGGCTTTGCAGTCTGGATGTCTTGAGGCCTGCTGTCTGAAGCATTTGGGCCTGTTTTGGACTTGATTGATGTGGCCCATATTAGAGGAGTCACTTTTACTCCTCCCCAATGTGCAAGTAATATTTTATAAGTAACACTAAAACTTAAAGACAATTCTTTGTCATTAGTGGAATAATTTTAAATATCTCTAAAGTATTTTTTTTTTTTACAAAATGATTAAAATTTAGATTTTTGTATGTTAAAATAAAATAAAAAAATTAAGTAATTAATAATCATCATTTTAATAAGTACATTAAATATAACATTGTAACCCTTAAGTTTCTTAATATATATCATTTTATATTATAAAAAAATTTAATATTATGTTTAAATTAATTATTGAATTTCTCAACTTTTATACATACCATCTAATATTGAAGAATTAATGATTATAATTTAATTTAATTTCTTTCATTTCGCGTTTATTTTTTTTTTTTCATTCCATTTGGTGTTTTCCTAATTAGTTAGTATTTTTTATTCAATAATTAATAATTACATGTTTTGAAATTTGATTTTTTTTTTTGTAAAGTGTTTTTTTTCAATATTTGAATTGCTTTCATGTATAAGATTTAAAAAAAAAAAAAAATTGCTTTCATGTATTTATTAGATTTTTATAATAATATTTAATATAGTAATTTTAATAATCCCTATTACATATTTAATATATATATAATTTCAGTGAATTAAGTCCATGCGTAGAGTGTGGGTTTATAAATTAATATAGTTTATTAATGAAAAAATTACAGCATTAGTGTTTGAACTTTTAAAATCTGCTATTTTGATATTTGAAATTTTTTTTTTTGGTCTGATAAGTTTTTCAACTTTTAAAAATAATCTCATATAAGAAGTATAAGCCATTTAAATAGATATACAATCTATAATAAACAATATATACACAATTTTATTAATACCATAACTATACATACCATATTATTTTGCAACCAATTACACATTAATAATAATATACATATAACCTATAGTCAAAATAATAATTAATTATTCTAACTAAGTCTCATAAAGCTATATATAGAATAATTATCATTTCATTCATCACATTTCTAAAAATAACGCCATGCAAAAGTCATCCCAAAATCAATTACACATAATTAATCAAGGTAACACAAAATAAATTAATGCATATTCCATTAAATTTGAAAAACAAGTAAATAGGTACCACAAACCAAAATCCTTGAAATAATTAAAGGAAATTATCCACTAATTATTCTAAAAAAAAAATTAATCTCAACTAAAATGCTAAAGAATAAACTAATAAGGAAAAAAAAATCTTATCTAAAAAAACAAGGAATCTCTATGTATTCTCTCTTAGTAGGAATCAAATCATCAAAATTTGCCTAGTAGGAATTGAATCTTCAAAATCTGACTCCACATCTTCTGGTAAAGAATAAATCATCGTCCCTAACAAAAGCCTGTTAACTGCCACAATTCTCCCACTGCGGAGAACCATACACGAATCTTATCGAGTCTTAGACCTCATAACCCCTCTTGCACAACATGCATTAATGAATTGTCTTATGGCCACACAATAAGTCTTCTGTCCAACATCCCACTTATCATTCAATAACTCATACAACTTGGGATTCACCAAATTACAACTCATTGTTGAGTACAAAGCTTTGTCTTTCTTCAAACCGCCTAGCTAAATGATCTTTTGACACACCTCATGCACACGCTTCATGTATAAAACCAAAGCATCTAGATCATCAATGCAGTCTTTAGCACTCATCTGAATTTGCCTTAAATCTTTCTTCAAGACCCTAATTTTCACCTTAAGAATCGCCTTAATTATGTGCAATAGTATGTGCCACCATGGGAGTCTTAATGTGTATGGCCATTTTCCATAACCTGTCAGATAAAAAAATCGCAAATCAATAACATTATACATGTATTGTACAATTAAATTGATTAAAAAACACATTATCTTTATTCCAATATAAGCACAAATTATACAAAATAATTTTTTATATTTTTTCACAATATTTAGAGGTCAGAAAATATTTTTTCCAAAATTTCTATAATTTTTCAGCATTTTTAACCATATAAAAATAGCATATAATCAAGAAAAATATTTTCTGGTCCTTTAAAAATTATTTAAAAATCAACAAAAAATTTAAAAATAATTTGGAGTTAAACAGTAGAAAAATTGCAAAAAAAAGAGGTCAAAAAGTGAGCGCGTGCCACGTGGTAGCGCAAGCTAAACTTCAAAATGACAACTCATTCACATAGAATGACACATCATTCATGCTCGGCACAACATGTTGTTTCCCGCAAACAGCAGCAACATGCTAGGGGTGTCATGTGCAGGGCACGTTACTGGCAGAGGAGGTGCAACCCATACGCCGTGCGCGGCGTGTGAAAGCCACGCGCCACCTTGCTGGTTGTATCCAATGTCTAGGTTTTTTTTGGTAGGGCATTTTTGGGGTCCCTAAGTCCGTCTATGTGGTAGATTTTAACAATAGTCACCTCTAACCTAGTGTTTGAACATGCACACTAAGTCTAGGAGAGTGGGACATATTCAATCACAAACCTACAATTTTCAGTTTTGAACACCTAACTTTGGGAGGTCATATCTCTCTCAATTTACATCAATTTATGTAAAGTTTATGTTGATTTGAAAGTTTACATACGTATTTTAATATGGTATAATTAAATCGCACAATAAACAGCCTTAATACAGTTTATAGAGTCTAAACATGCCAACTAGAGCATGTACAAAAATAGCATAAAATTCACAAAAAATTATGTTTTTAATCAATTGAACACATTCAATTGATCCTAAACTAAAATACAAATATTCCAGCTCTGATACCAATGTAATATTATGTAATCTACATAAAAATAGTAGAGTACCTACCTTTTAAAGCGCATATGACATATTCTTGTCTTGTATCACCAGTTTAGAAACAGTCACAAATAGAGAGCTTCTTTTTCCACAATCTAAGAGCCTCCAATGTCTTTGTGTTCACCAACATGAATTCTTTTGGGAGAGAATCACATAGATCTTTTTCTTTGTTCTCTTTTTGTTAATTTGTTAACCGTAAATATCTCTCTATAGATATTTAATTATAGATAGGATATCTGATAACTTTCCACTACTAGGTGGTTGTCTAAATCCTTTTTAGAATTCTATTAAATAATATCTAAAATATATTATTTATTTATATTAATTAATTACCTTTATAATTAATGAATAACTAATCACCACAAGAAAAATCTGGATCAACGACTAAAAAAATTAGTCGCTAATCCATTAAATTTAGTCACTAAATAAATTAGCGACTAAAAACCGTAGTCACTATTTTCCTAGTAGCTAAAGTTTTTTAGCGACTAATTAGTCGCTAATTAATGACTAGAGATATTTTAATCGCTGGTTACCGACTACATATGTTAGTCTCTAATTAGAAAAATTTAGTCGCTAAACTACTCGCCAGATGTTAAGTATGCGACTATTATTGTGACTACATTTGTAGACGTTAAAAGTCGCTATATTTTTTTATTATTTTTTTGAACACTTACATAAATGGTAATACTGGGCTTGGAAAATTTTTTTAAATAAATGAAAAAATATATTTAATAAATAAATTTAAAAATACAATAAATATTCAAATGTACAATTAAAAAAGAAAATATATACAAATATAATGTATATAAATATGCCCATCCTAAGATCCAGTGGGCGAATCCTATTGTGATGGAGGGTCAAGGGGTAGATCAGAAAGCTGAGATGGAGGGTGAGTGGATGGATCCTCGACTAGAGGGTCAGTGGGAGGATCAGCTGTGGGAGGACCAGGATCCATAATCAAATGATGCACATCACTCAGTATATCCTGCAGGGCTTGCAACTCTTGGCCGAATGTAGATCTAAACTCGTCAAACTGCTAGTGTATCTCTACCCAAGGCTCCGCTCGAACCAACTCCCGAATGCTGTCGTCAGTGAGCAAGGGAGACGGCGTCGATTGGGAGGAGGAGGAGCTAGCCTGAAATGTAGCGGAATGGCTTCCAATCCCGTAAATGAGGCGCTGCCTCTTCTTAGCATTAATGACGTGCAGGTAGACAACGTCCTAATCCACAACCAAAGCCTGCACTTCCTGCCCCTCCTCACCTTCCTATCCAACTTAAGACTGTTCAGCAACCTTCACCTCCCGTTGCAGCTCCTGCTGCATAGCATCCTGCAACCAATTAACATGTACATTAATTTATAATTAGTGCACAATATAAAAAAAAAATAATTAGCTATTTGGTTTGGGAAAAAATTTAAATTACAGTTATTTGCCTCGACCTCGAAGGCTACCCAACAACCTCTGATGTACTTCTCAAAGAGTCGGCTACCTCTCTAACTCTTTAGCCTGCATGGAAATATTATTTTCATGATTATCTATATATAAGAATTTGTGTAAATTAATAAGTTTATACAATTATGCTATAAAAACTTACAAGCTTCTTGCAATGATTGAAAAATGCACGAGACCCTCCTATGTGTCTAGAGGGTCTCGTTCCTGGTCCCGTCTTCTCCGAACGGCAGTTCTCAAACATGATTTTGCGAGAGCTGGCAAAATTCGAGAGAAGCCCATTTTTGTTCCCAAGTCGTCCACACTTCCTCCGAGATGTGAACCGACAGGCTATTCTTCTGCCACTTGTAAATCATGTTGGTGTAGCGGGTTTGGCAAAGGGTCAACCATGTTGTTTTTACAGCCATCTCCAGTGCATCTTCCCAGAAAAAATATTTCTGTGAAAAAAAAATACGTACAAACATTAGTTTGGAAATATATAATAGATTTACAAATTATTTATTAAGTTATTTCTTTTACTTGGAATTCACCCAAATAAAATTTCCTTATTCTTTCTAGGACAACTTTCCAGTTGTAGCAAAGCTCATCCACGCGATTCTTGAAACTCGTCGTGATCTTGTGCGAGCACTGGTTCTGATCCACAAACCTGCATGAAATGAATTTATTAAAATTAATTAGAAATTTATAAATTTACTTACCAACTATTTACTTACCAACTATTATGGAGCTGTAATCGTGTCCTACTACCGAGATCAGTGGCAGATACAGAAGATGAATCAACCACGAGAGAAGGCCCAACCAACATAGTAGGTGTCTCTGGTGTCGGAGTTGGAGGAGGAATGTGCACGGCAGGATCTGCAACTGGAGCTACAGGTGACTGCTCCAAAGGCTCCACCCGAAGAGCTGGATCTGAAGACGGCATACTGATAGAGGGGGAAGGGGAAGAGGAGGAGGAGGGGTGGTGGGATCCTCAGCCACCACATCCGGATCCAAGTCTAGAAAGATCTGAACCAGCTGATCCACATGCTCGAGCCATGTAGCTACACATATTTCATGCTTTAATATATATATATATATATATATATATATATATATATATATATATATATATATATATATATATATATAAAGGAAAAAATAATATTATATACTAAATAATTTTCTATCAAAATTTTGACAGAGTCTACTCTATAATTAAGATATTTCTCCCTACTTGACTAAAAAAAAAAAAAGCACTTCTAAATGCACAAAACATTCAACAATAGCAGGAGGAGGCAACTTTAAAGCAAAATGAATTCAATTTAACTAAGTTGCTCCTCCTTTGAAATTTTTTGATGTATTGAAGGAAAAAAAAAAGACTATAGTTCTAAGCAAGTTTTGGGGAGAATTTAAGAAAATATGTGTGGAAAGAGTCAAATTGACTTATGATAAGATGGATGAATTTTTGGAGAAGTGGAATGTGAGAGATGGCGTAAAATACAAATTCTTCCTAAATATGTTAAGTTTGTGTGAGTCATCTGGAGAGAAGCTAGAGAGACTAGCTGCAAAAGTGAAGGGTTGAGTTTTAGAAAAAAAAATCTTTGTAATCTCAAGTGATCGAGTTCTTAACAGTGGGATTGGTATATGGATCGTTTCAACATTTCCACTGATGTCAAAGGTTTTCTTACTGTTGAAATTAAAAATTTCAACATTTCGACTAAATCTGTAGTAGCTAAGGTAGTCGCTGAAATTAAAACGACAATCGTTATTATCGTATAACTAATACACGTGTGGAAACTACTGTGTAGTCGCTAAGATAGATACTCAATTTAGCAACTAAGCTTTCAGTCTCTAAGAAATTCGTGCCACTAACTTTCGTTCTCCCGCCAGTAGCTAGTAGCAAACTAGCGATTACGATGGCTTTAGTTTCCATTTAGCAACTAGGTAGCGATTAAGATTTAGTAGCTAATCATCGGCACATTTAGCGACTATGTAGTCGCAATAAAGTGGCTAAAGTAAATTTTTTTACCAATCGCCTAAATGTAATTGTTAGTCAGTTACTAATCAGTGACTAGTTAGCTTTAATCACTAACTGTAGTCGTTAATTTGCTACTTTCTAGTAGTGAATGGATCCGCATCTATACACCCGTCAAGGGTGTACCCGACCCCGACCCATTAATTATAACATATACGAATGCCTCAATATTATATTTTAAGTTTAAATTCAAATATAGATGTGACAAAAGTTTTATACTGGTGTGAGGCCTCGCCCGAGCACCGGTCCGATCCGCTAGAGGGAATCAAAATGCTCATTTAGGTTTGAACTCACGATGGAGCCCCTGAGCTCAGATTAATTGATTTTGAAATTTGATTCAGAGTCGCCACCTTACTTTATTTTTATTTGGAAAAATACAAGGTAAAAACCCATTAATGACTCAAATTATTTATCTCAAGGAAAAGTGCACTAGCCCTTTATTTACCAAAGAGGATTCGGGGACTAGGTTTTTTAGTTTATTTTAAAGATAAAGATTAGTTTAGTAATTTTAATACTAAACAGCTTAAAATTAATTTCATGAACAAGTATAATGCATGAACAATTAAGATATGCATGATTATTCATTCATTCCAAATATAAAGTACAAAATAAATCTAAACAAATGTAATAAACAAATATTAATTACAATGAAACCAAATCAGGGGATACTTCCTCTAGCCCTTATGGGATTCTAGGAAAGTCACACATTCCCCAAACTAAATTACAAATAAAATCAATATAATAAACTAAAAGAAATTAAATTAA
>CATKHJ010580757.1:0-28777 GCA_949750685.1 Vernicia montana | reverse complement strand
GAGAATCATCAACTCTTCTCCTCTTTAAAGCATCTGAAGCACTTGATTCATTTAGAGACAAAGGACATGGATTAGTGTTGGTAGTAGTACTAGGCAAAGAAACTCGCTTAGGTTGTTTATTAGAGATTCTAATTGCAACCTCATCCTCAAGTTTTCTCATTTCATATACATTATCAACTCCTACCTTCTTACAAATTCCAATCCCTTTTCCGGTAATTTTTAATTGATGAGCCCTCACTCTAGTATACGTCCCTTGCTTTTCTTGACCGCAAAAATTACATACCTATTTGACATTACCTCCTCCATCCCCTATTTTCTCAAATCTAGTGACATATTGCCACAAAGGACAATTTTCATCCTCTCTATGTTTTGTCACACTACTAGTACTATGGCTAGAGCTACTACTTTTAATACCATCCATGAAAGTGAAACAATATAAAACCTGAATAAATAAATAACTCACAGATATGAGAATATAAATTTAAATACCCAACAAAAAAATATGAAAATGACATAAATTATAAATCTTATAAATTATAAACAAGAAAGTGGCAATAATTTAATTTAATAGTCTCTTGTCACTTCCCAAATCACAAATTTTAGTAAAAAAAAGGCAATGTTGAAATTTTAAATTTTAAAATCATTTAGATTTGTCTAACTTTAAAATTAAATTTTTAATTTTATGAATTGATATAATCATATTTATTTAGTATAAAAACAAAATTCATATAATTAAAACACATAATAAATAATTAAAACAACATTCATATAAATCATACAATGAAAAATAAATTCAGCAAAATTAAAAAAAAAAATTCAATTTAAATCCATAGTTCCATACCCAACAAATACCGGTACCCTACCCAACCAGAAACCCATACCAACAAATAGTCAAATACCCATACTCCCATACCCATCAAATTACCAATACTCATAAGCTGTGTATAAAAAAAAAAAAAAAAAATCAAAAGAATTTCGGTGAAGATGATAGAAGCTTGAAGCCTCTGTAACCAACCACAGCGCAGAAACAAAAACAATAAATTAAAACAAATAAAGAAATCTGACCTGGTGTGGTGATGAGAAGATCGGTCAGCCTCGGCGGCGCCGTTGTCGCTGTCAATGTTGCAGAGAGAGATGGTATGGGAGCCGACGGAGAGAAATAACGAAGGGGAGAGAAGAAATCTTGAAGAATCAGGTGATATTAAATGAAATCTGTTTATTTTTTGGAATAGAAACGTGTTTCCAATTTTATGGAAATTGCAGAAATGGCCCGGAAACGTCTCCGAGCCGTTTTAGTTGAGTTTTGCCGTTTCGGAAACTGGGAAACGCCGGCCGGGAAGCGTTTTGGTGCTTCAAAGTGAATATGTATTTATAGTGAAATTATTTATCACAATCATTATTGAAATATGAATTAGAATATAATTAGAACTACAACTTCTATTTGTATTATGATTTTTCTTAGTTTTTTTTTAATAAACTTTGTCTTTGATTAGAATACAAAAGATAAGATATACTAAACCAATCAATTTAAAAATAAGAGCATACTTTTTGTCTTTTACATTAAAAACTATGTCCTTCATGGGCAATCCAAAAGTTTTACCTATTAAGATTAAGAGACTTTTATATATGGTATAGATAGATTGTGAATCCATAATTATACGATTTTTAAAATAAATTCAATATAAATAATTTATTCAAATTTAGTGAAAAGCATCCAAAGTCAAGTTATGGTTATATAGTATCCTTTTTACCATTTTCTATAATTAAATTAAGAACACTTTTATGGTAATTATGTAGTTACATAGGTAATAGGAGAATTTTTTTGTGGTATTATACCTATTATTTTTTATTATACCTAGTATTTTTTTGTCTATATATTGAAAGTAATATAAAAATAATGAAATTACGTTAATTAATTAAGGTTCTGAGATGCATTATGGTATTAGAGGATATGAAATCCTACATTTTAATATACTCATCAATGCTAATTGAGGTGTTACCAATGTAATTATTCATTGATGCTAATTAGAGCTTTAGGATGGTTTAGAAGTACACCCTTTCTCTTGCATTTTTCTAACAATTTATTTTGAAAGTCGGTTTGTGTGTTCCCTTGCATTTTTCAACAATTTTTTTGTCTGAAAGAGACTTGATATGTGTGCACATGTGTGTGTATGCGTGAGAGCAGGGTTTTAAATTTCATCCGATACGTTATGTATTGGCTGTTATGTGCAGGGTTTTTAGCCTACTGTTATGATATTTCTGGTTATGATTGGAAATTACAATTATTTTTCAAAATAAATTTTGTTATAAATTACTTCTTGACTCTATATTTTTCACTATAAATTATTAGACTCACAAGATTATGATTATATTTAGTTAAATTATTCATGTAATATTTATTTGCGTACTTTTACAAAATTTGAAAAACGATTCACAATACCGGCTGCCAATTCAGTCCAATACAGTAAGATTCAATTTGATTCTAAAACCATTTCCAATTCCATTATTTAAAACCCTGTGTGAGAGCTTTTAGGGAGAGTCAGATGCCCATGAATGAGATCTTTCCCTTGCATTGCAAAGAGGCTGTTGCTGTGGATTTTATGTTTGAACCACAATGAGTTTTAAATATAATCAGTCAACAATTTCTTTTAAAAGAAAATAGATGTGTGTGTGTGCGCACGCGTTCAGTGCGAGCATGTTCAACTACACATCCTATATCTATTGTATGCTATTTTTCCAAGAATTGTACACAACTATATTGTGTCAATACAAGATCCCAGATCCTGTTGCTTTTGGAAATTTTCTTAATGGCCTTCACTGTTAAGGTTTCACTTAAATTATATTCAAGTTGTCTAGTGTATATGGGTGGCACTCTCTTTGGTGCTGTTCTTAATGTAGTTTTAATTATGCATCTTCATTAACCATGCTACTTCTAGCTTATATCTGTGGAGTGGAATTTTTGTCACATTTTTTTTCAGCTGCTTGCTGCTACTTTGTGTTGTTAGAGAGCAGGGTTTTAAATAATGGCTGTTGTGTGAATAATTATGTCACCCATTGTTTTTTTCCTTGCCATTATGTTACAATTCATCTTGCAAATATTTAGAATCACAGGTGGAAGTCTGTTTTGGTTGTTACACCTGCTACTAGCCATTACACTTATCTATTGCATAGTCCTTTTCTGCTATTTTTTGTTTCTTAAATATGTTGCAATCTATGTCAGTTTCTCTGTCCTTTGAGACAATCATATGTTAGGCTTGTGATTCATACAAGCTTAACAGGAGTGTTTGGTGAGAAGGAAAGAGAAAGAAAATGAGGGAAAGAAAGGAAAGATGAGATAAGACAGAGAAGAGAGAAAAGAAAGAAGAGAAAGAGATAGAGAGACAGAGAGACAGAGAAGGAAAATAAATTTGTTTATTTTTTTTCTTGAAGTTTAGTTACAAAATACAGTAGCTTATAAGTACTGTTGAACAATTACAACAGATTTGCAGCTATACAAACTCTGATGACTGGCTACTTCTTTTATTGACTATTTACAATACTTCCATAGTGCCTAACATCATACTCGAGTCTTATGATGATTTGCTATATAATTAATTATTCATAGAGTTGTTTGGCTCATTAAAGAAGTTTTGTCATCTTGTTAATATCTGACTCAAAATTCAAGGCTTTGGCACAACCCCTGAAATCATTAATACTTTGTACTTGCACTTTGTACAACTTATTTGTACAGCATTAAAATCAGAAATTTATTTTAATTTGTTTGTACTTGTGCAAATTTTAGCTTTTCTAATATATCATGTTGCTTCTAGTCTCTTAAAAAAAGCTCAGTTATATGAATTCTTCCATAAGACGATCTATTTATATGTTCCATTTCTGTTTATTGTTTTCACCAGGAGCACTATGGCGTGGTGTGCCATTTCCCAGAGGTGGGAACGAGCCCTCGTGTACATAGATTTCAGGTACATTTTAAATTTTGGAATCAATTGGGGACTTTGGTAAATGCTTTATATTTATTGGCCAAATGCATTTAGAGGCCCTTGGACTATAGTCAAATGTGCAATTAGGCCTTACATGTTTTAATGGTTTCAATTGAGTACAAACTTATCTTTTTGATCTAATAAGTCATCCTGAGAATAAAATAATATATATACTGTTGACAAAACAAAAACAACATTATTTTATGTTTTTAAAAATATATTACGATTTTAATAAATCTTTTAAATTTTTAAGTTGATTTATAAAAATAAATATTATAAATTAAAGAAAAACAATTCTCTAACAGCTAATCCTAGCCACCCCCAACATATTTCATTCTTCCCTTTTTCCCTCCCTCCTGCCACCTTCATTTCTTGAAGATATCAATATAGGCAATGTTCCAAGCACCATCATGATTGCCAATTATCTTCACTGGGGGTAAAAGAGAGTTAAGTTAATCAAAGCGGCTGGAACCCAAAAAACTTCAGGCAGCAACAAATACTGCAGACAATGCACTCATGTGAAAGGAAGATTGTCCAATATATCCACAAGTACTTGCTGCCAGTCACAAAATTCAAAAAATCACAAAACAAAACAAAATGAAATGGGTAAATCAATTCTCTTTATATAATTGGGTTTCTTGGTTCTCTTGTTTGGCTCAAAAATTCGGACAACACCCAAAAGCCATGGATTTTCTAACTTCTCTTAACCTCTTGGCATTTCATTTTAATTATTTTCCTAGAAAAGTGGAGAAAAATTTGGTGGAAAATGGAGGTGTTAAGAAGGCAGAGAACAATTGCGAATGGGGATTACTAGACTTTTACTGGGGAAAGGTGGGTAGATTGGAGATTAGAGAGGGGAAAGTAAATTGTGTTGGGATAGTGAGAAAAGGAAAGGAGATGAGAAAGGGATAAAGCAGAGGAGAGAAGAATAGAGAATTTAGAGTGAATATTTTTGTAATATTTTTTATACATTTATTAGAAGGTTTTAATTCATATATTAAAATGATAAAATATTTTAAAAATGAAATAATAATATTTTTTGACTTCCAAACATTATTATATTATTTTATTTGCAAGAGGGTTTAATTAGTCAAGCAATAAAAGTTTTGTGCACATTTGAACAAAATAAAACATAAGGGCCTGATTGCACATTTGACTATAGTACAAGGGACTTGTAGATGCATTGGGGCTATAATTATTTTTGGGCATGGAAGTTTTTCTCGCTTCTTGTTTCGGTTTCGTGAGGGGATATCATCACTTGTTAAACTGCAGGAGCTTTGTTTTGTATACTTGTGTGGGCCTAATGACAAAAAACTCCAAACCTCTGTTTTTTCAATTCTATAGGAACTTTTAATTTTGTCAATTTTTTCCTAATTTCAAATAGTTTCAATTATGTCCAAGTGGTCAAAATTGAAATAAAAATGGTATTTTATTATTCATTTAAATAAAAAGGGTATTTTATTATTCATTTAAATAAAAAGTAAAATTTTATCATTTCCCCTTTGCCCTGACTCTTTCCCTTTCTCTCTCTACCATCCCTCCTCCCATGAATCAAAGACACATGGTTACATGGTTTTAGTCACACACACCAAGATATAAGGAACCGGAAAGAGAAGTGCAAAAAGCTGAGACTATCACCTTAGAAAGAGAATTGTAAATGGGAAGCTGGAACAAATGTGAGGTTTATGATGCCTGGTTAGCAAACTAACAATTAATAGCCATCTTTTTACTATGGTTAGCCATATCAAGTTTCTCTGTTTTTATCACGGTTCAATTCATCATTCAATCTACATATATTAGAACAGCAATTACCCTAATATGAAATTCTTGCAAACTCACATATAAAGGTGCATATATGAAGTTTAGTAATGGATTTTCTTCTCAATACTGAGAATGATGAAGTCAGTGCCTTAAAACACCATCGGCTGCATTTCCCTTGCAGGTGACTTTGAGAGCATATTCCATCTAGAACAAATGTCCATATGGAGAGAACACCATCATAGCGTGTTTGTATTGACTCACATTAGGCCTCTCTTTGACTTTGCTTTTCTATTATTGTGGGTTTTTTTTTTTTGCAGGATCTGGTCTTTGTTTACTTTTGATTATGTGAGATATAATCTCCTTTTTGTTTTTTGGTGGGGGGAGCAGGTTTTAAATAACAAAATTGAAAATACCAAGGAAATGAAACCATGGTGCGGAATCAATATGAATTGGATTGAATTAGTCCGAATCGTTGTTGTGAATTTTTTTAAGGGCATTAGCAAATTCACTCAAATCAATGATGAGATACAAATTTAATAAAGTACAAGTTCCAAAAAAGAATTTAACGAATACTAGATATTAAGTGAATGATAACCTTGAGGAGCATTTTGTAAGTAATAGAACATGACTTGTATGAAAGAGTTGGTGGTCACTTATTATCTTGTAATTTATGATCTTTGAAAATCAAAATTATATACTAAGTTATAAAGGGTAAAACAGCTAAAACGGCTGTTTCTCATGTTTCATCTACAGTTTCAGGTTAATTGTCGAATCACCCTTACAGAAATGGAAAACAACGTAATGGTGGCTAAAATCCCATTATAAAGGGGCCATACATTACGAAATGGCTGTTATTTAAAATCATGGGAGGTAGAGGAAAGAGGAGAAAATATTTTTTTTTATTTCAATTGATGATAAGAAATTATTGTTTACTGTAATTTTGGTCACTTGGACATAATTGAAACTAAGTTTTGAAATCAAGACAAAATTGACAAATCACAAGGCTTGAAATTTGTGTTTTTTTCCCTTTTTTCCCCTTAAATGAAATATGCCTTCTAGGTACTTGATGCATTGGTCAGTCTCTTTTGCCGGTCAGATATATCTGCAGAGACCTTGTGGGATGGTGGTTGGCTTGTGCGTCAGCTACTTCCTTATAGCAAGGCAGAGTTCAATAACCAGCATCTGAAACTGCTGAAGGTAAGTTGTATTCTATATTAAGCGTTATCTCTCTGGTTTATATATTGATGCAGAGTTAGTTTAATCTATTTGACAAATCTACTGATTGACGGCCATCATTACTTCATTTGTATATTAGAAAACATTAGTATGCTACTATTTGAAAATTACTAAAACAATGATACTTTTATTTTTTATTTTTTATTAGAGAAGAATAGGCTTTGGTTGATGCCCCTTTTTGATGGTTTTTTTTGAACCACCTTTTTGATGTGTTTGAATATGTAGGATTTGACTTGAAATGTGATCATGGATTCCACTTTATGAAAAATTTCTAATAAAAAGGAGCATCCTTTTTTTTGTCTAATCAAATAAAAAACCCCAAACTTTTTCAAAAAAATTGCAATTGTATCCGAACTTCCCAAATGGATTATTAATTATTTTACTCTAAATTTGAAAATTATTTGTAATTCTACCCATTTGGTCAAAATTGAGATGAAAAGTAGCCCATTATACCATCATTTTTCCTGCCACTCATAATGGAACTCCATTATATCACAGCCGTCCATCAATCTCTTCTCAATTGAAAAAAAATGAGGAATATAATAGACTAAATGAGTGAAAGTGCAACTAGTTTTATAAATTAGGGTAAATTAGTCTATTTTGGGAGGGTTTGGGTATAATTGCAATTTCTCAAACAGATATGATATTTTTTGGTCATTTAGCATTTTTTTTGGGTGAGGCTTCATTTGTGGTATCTGTGGTGAGTGTTTGCTAAATTTTAGCTCTCGTTGTTGATGGTACCTTGGTGTATATTTACGTTGTTTGGTAAATCTGATTTATGTGTTTTGCATAGTGACACTTTTAGAGCTCCCAACTTGGGGCTGTTTATAGTAATAATGTGATGCACAGTAAAAGAAACTAAAGAAAATTCAAGTTTAAGGACTCAACTTAGAATTATGGTCTAGATTTAATATGGGCTTATGTGGGGACATTATTGAGTACTTTCTAGTTCTTAAAGAATATAATATTTATGTTGCTTCAGAAAATTAGCTCGCTAGTCTAGTATTTTGCAACTTCAAGATCCAGAGGTATTTTTGTGATTTCTAGCTTCGCTAGATTAGTCTGGTTAGATTTCTTTTGGGTTTATTTTTGAGTCTTATTTCTGGTCATTATTATTCTAGGTAAAAATTAATTGTCTTAGCTTTTTACGAGTCCAACTCCATAAAGAGTACAATGTTTTTAAGATTTTAGGATTAGTTTTTCTGAAGTAAATACTCATGCTTGTAATGCTTATTAATAATAAGTTTATGTTATTGAATAAAATTTTAGTAATTATGCTTCTTTGAAATGTGTAATACAGTTCAACCCCAGATGTGATGCCTAACGGGACGTTGGGTTCAATATAACAAAAGGGGAAGCTTCCTACTTGCAATAAAAGTTTTAAGAAAATATAGAAATTTAAAATATTATTTTTTTGGATTAAAAATTAAATTAATTACTAATTTTAGAAAATTTGAGACCATATTTAAAATAATTATATGTATGTAAATTTAATTCATTAAAAAAATTGTAGAAATATTTATTTAAAAAGGCTTAATTAAAAAAAAAAAAATCTCGAACTTTTGCACTTTTTATAATTGTACCATGTACTTCAAAATTTGGCAATTCTAGCATGAATTTATTAATTTATTGTAATGTTATCACCATCTCAAGCTTAGACCAAAATCTATCTAAATTTGCTGATATTTCAGGCTAGTATAATAAAAAGAAAGAAAAATCCCCTTAAACTTTCCTCTAAATGACGTTATTTTGATACGGAAAAACAAAATCTCAATCTCATCTTCTTCTCCGTTTTCAAAGAGACAATTAATGACCTTCACAATAGGCAAAACTTTCTTTTCATCAACAAATCTCACCTACCAACATCTTACTCACCTCAACTCCCATAATCTTAAGAATCTCAATACTCACCACAAAAAAAGGTTACAAGAGCTGGAGCAAGTAAGACTTTTTCTATTGGTGAAAAAAGGAACCTTATGTTTCTTTTTAAACTTAGGTGGTACATATTTATAATATTCGTCTATCATGTCAGTAAATTTAAGTCAATTTTCACTTGAATTTGAGTCGATGATAACATTACAACAAATCAATAAATTCATGTTTGAAATTGCAAGTTTTGAAGCATGCGATAGAATTACAAAAAGTATCAAAGTTCAAGGAATTTTTTGTAATTAAGCCATTTAAAAATTGATTAATGAAATGCATGTATCAAACTATAGCAATTTTTTCTCGACCATAATATATTAGGTGTTTTATATTATAATAATATTATGGAAATTTTAGATTGATTATGATTCATGTATGCCAAAAAAAAAAAATCCTATGAGGAATTGAATTCTAATTGAACCAAACACTTGATAAAAATAATCATTCTATTTCAAATTTTGCTCCAATTCATTTTGACTCCAATTTCGGAGTTCAAACCAAACAGATGCTTATTTCTTGTGGTGCTGTCTTTATAGTTGCTAAGGCTATGTATTGAACTATGATATAATCAATTTATGTTGCAATTTGTTTTCTTCCGATAATTTTTTTACAGTTGATGGAAGCTAGATCAAACTATTCCTTTTTGGAGCCAAGAAAATTAATTTTTTGGAGTAATTCCATTGTCATCCATTGCAATTTAGTGCGATTAGAATGATCTCTTCTTTAGCCTCAGAATTACAGTTAGATTGATTATGATTCATGTATGCCAAAAAAAAAAAAAAAATCCTATGAGGAATTGAATTCTAATTGAACCAAACATTTGATAAAAATTAGGGCTGTAATCGAGCCGAGCCGAGTTTTAGCATGTTCAGACTCGGCTCAATATTTTTTTTTTCCGAGCTCGAGTTTGAAAATTATGTTCAAGTTTGACTCGTTTAAGTTTGAGCTCGGCTCATTAATAAATTATAATTCAGTTAAGTTCGAGTTCAATTCGATTTGAAATTCGTTTATAATTTATCAAAATATTCAAATAAAATAACTATAACAAAAATATTTAAAACTAATATAAAAGTAAAAGCTTCTAATTAGTGAAAAAAAATCCAATCATAAAATTGAGCATTACATGTATTACAAAGATATTAATTAATAAAAAAGATATTTTTAAAGATTATAATATTATATTATATAATAAGGAAATATTAGATTATGTTAATCAAAAGTATATATATTTTAGCCAAATTGAATTACCAAAAAGTTTATAGGAGTATTAAAATATATTTTTTGGAGTGTCAAAATTATTAAGTTAATAATAATAATAATAATAATAATAATAATAATAATAATAATAAAGTTGTTCACGAGCCTATTAATCGAGTTGTTCGCGAGCTTGTTCACGAGCATGTTTACGAGGTTATAATCGAGTTGTTCGTGAGTCTAATTGAACCGAGTTTAACTTTGCTCAAGCTCGGCTGATTTATTCATCGAGCCTTAAAGTAAGGCTCAAACTTGGCTCATTTATAAAAAGAACGCGAACGCAAACAAGCTTTTATTGAGCCGCTCGCGAACGGCTTGACTTATTTACACCCCTAATAAAAATAGTCATTCTATTTCAAATTTTGCTCCAATTCATTCTGACTCCAATTTTAGAGTTCAAACCAAACAAGCGCTTATTTCTTGTGGTGCTGTCTTTATAGTTGCTAAGGCTATGTATTGAACTAAGATATAATTAATTTATATTGCAATTTGTTTTCTTCCGATAATTTTTTTTACAGTTGATGGAAGCTAGGTCAAACTATTCCTTTTTGGAGCCTAGAAAATTAACTTTTTGGAGTAATTTCATTGTCATCCTTTGCAATTTAGTGCGATTAGAATGATCTCTTTTTCAGCGTTAGAATTATAGTTAGAATTTAAACACATGATTTATAAATTATATTTAACTATTGTGTGAGAGATTCTAGAAATAAGTTTTTTATATAAGATTGAATCGTTTTGGCTGTAGTTCACAAATAAATTATTGTTAATTTTTTAAAATTGAAAACAAACCTTTCCTGCTTGGTAAAAGTGTTCTTTAGCTTGCTTCTTTTAAAGATTTCTTGGAGAAATGGACGACAATAAAAAAAAAAAAAAAGGGTGAAGTCTTCAATTGTGATGGCTTACAAAGTTTAGTATTGCAATTGTAATGTTTTAAAGCATGTTGTGTGTTGTTTGATTTGTAGTAACTCCGAAAATTTAGGGTACTATGTGTAATGTCCCTGAAATTAAATTTAAAGTCAAAATCAAATTATTAGTACGTTTATATACAATTTGGCTTCCAAGCTTATAAACAAGCTAGTTCATGAACTTAATGAGTGGAACTTAGCCGAAGTTTGGCTCATTTATTACATATGCTTTAAAAGTGAGCTTGAACTTGGCTCATCAGTGTTAATGAATGAGTTGGAGTGAGCTTTTATTGAATCAAGCTTTTATTCGCTCATGAGTGCCTCAAGTTATTTGTAGTTCTAACTACAAGAAAGGTCAACACAATTTACTCTAATTTTTACTGTAAGACTTGTAGAGTGAATATTTTCAGCTATCATCTTTGCATGTTCTGATCGAGATCTACCTATACCTTTATCATCAATGCAATTGAACCCTAACTTTTACTTTTGTTTTCTTCTATGGAAGAGTTTAATGTTTCTGTGGTTCATTTCTGTTCCTTATTACCTAGATTGGAACAGCCAGTCTAACTGGTTCATTTTAGAAAATGTGATAGACCACCGTCTAATCATATAAATAGTTGAGGTTTTATAAGATTTTTTTTATTCATATACTCCTATACTTGCCTAGATATGGATAAAAGTCTTGATCATGTCTCTATTTGCTTTTCCTTTTTGTGTATCCTTATTCAGCATTCAAGTCATTAATGAGATTCCATTATGATGAGAAGTCAATATAAACCAGGGATGCTTCATGATTGGATGATGAAATTATTATTATGATGTGCAATTGTAGAATTTTTGATAATTAAGATTCATTCTCATAATTCTGCAGTAATCCTCCTGTCTACTTTTAAAAGTTTTAACATTGGTGCATCTCATAGACATCAGGATTTGTTTCTCTACATCTAGGTTATGTGATGCCAACAGGCCACTAGTTGAAGTCAAGACTGTGAAAGTAGACATAGCAAGCCATGAAATTTACTCTGCATATAATTTAGCTAAGCAGTCTTACACTTGTAACAATCTGTTAACACTTGTCATGGCATAGGATTCATACAAGAACAGCGTTGGTGCTCTTCTAGAGGAGACCAAAGGTATCTGGCCCGATTTACTTGTGACAATCCTATGTGATGAATGGAAAAAATGCAAAAGAGGTATTTGGTGAAACTCTTAATGTCATGAATGACATGTTGGGCTTTTGATTTGCTTTACTTCTATTTTTCAACAATGAATGTTCTGCTTGTAGCAATTGAAGCTTCGTCCCCTCGGAAAGAGCCAAAGTGCATACTCCTGCCATTACGGAAGTCTTCCTGTGACGGTATGCAGCTTCTAAATTGAATCTATTTGAATTGGGCATGCATTTCGGAACTTTTTTGTCTGTTGATCATACAGATTTTGTGTTGTCAGGTAAACCTTTATTGAATGGTTTTCTTTTTTTCGGTTACAGATGTTCTTCCTAGTGAATCATCATTAATTACTGGTGAAAGAATGTGCGAATTGGTGAAGGTTTGTGCTTTTTTTTTTTTCTTCCCTAAAATGTTTTCTGCCTAACTAAATAAGGATTATTATAGATGAGTTGCCTAGAAACCTTGAGGATACAGTCTGCTGGTTAAGTTACTAGTTTAGGATCTTTTCAAAGTGATAATAAAACTCAATTGTAATCTGGTATTCTACTAGATTTTATACCCGTTAGGCATTTTCTTTTGTTGTATGCTTCATGTTTTATTACGTGTTTCTAATATTTTTCACTGTTTCCACCTTAGGTGTTTGTACTTCTTCATCAACTTCAAATTTTCTCCCTTGGTAGGGCTTTGCCTGAGCAGCCTCCTATATATTTGCCTACCGATTTCCCTGAAAATTCCCGTGCAAAAACTGCTGGCCTGGATGTTTTAGGTCCAAAACCGGGCATGGAATTGAGACTTGGTAAGTTCTCCATCTGGTATTAATACTCTTTATGATAATGATGCTAATGTGTGTGCCTGTGGGTGTGCAAATGCATGTGTTGCTTGCATATGTTCATTTAAGAGTACTGTTTAATTGGTGAGTGTTAACTTATGTTCTTAGAATATGATTTTTATTTTCCTGGATAATGTTATGACAATCATGTGATGAAACATTTCAAATCTCTGTTCACTGCCATATGCAGTTGATGCCGTGCCTTGTAGGATTGCATTTGAGAGGGGTAAAGAACGCCATTTTTGCTTTCTAGCAATCTCTATGGGCACATCTGGGTGGATCCTCCTTGTAGAAGAATTACCTTTGAAGCAGCATTATGGAGTTGTCCGTGTTGTTGCTCCTTTGGCTGGTTCTGATGTATGTGTATCCTTAACAAACATATGGCATATTTGTGCACGAACACCTTTTTCTATATCTTGTACTGTGCATACAAACCAGCTGATGATGCTCAAAACTCAATTCATCTGAGTTGGTGTCTGTTTGGCAGAACTTTGATAATTTCTTGTTTTTTGCCTGCAGCCTAGAATTGATGATAAGCATTCAAGATGGTTACACTTGCGCATTCGTCCATCCTCTCTACCCTTTGTTGATCCTGCTAAATCTGTTAACTATAAAAAAATGAAGACGAAATATTTGGTTGATGGGAAATGGACTTTAGCATTCAGGAATGAGGAATCTTGCAAGTTTGCTTTGTCTATGATTCTCGAAGAGATTAATCTACAAAGCAGTGAAGTTGAGAGAAGACTAAGACCTTTATTTGATTTTCAAGGATCTGTAGATGCTTCAAACCAATCTCTACATCATCCTGAGGTTTTGTCTCAGTGCAACACCTTCTAATTCATTGTAAGTTTGTAAGTGGCTTGAGTTTTCCAATAATGGTTTGCTATATGCTTTGGGTGGGAATATTTTGTCTGGTCACCCTTCTGTATATGTTTATAAGGCAACATTAATTAGGTATATCCAAAATTGTAGATTAGCATCCCAACTTAGTGCCATTCTTTGTCCTGTAGCTTCTCTTGCTGTGATTTGTTAGTTTAGCAGGGTTTTCCTCTCATTCTTTAGTTCTAACCTAGGGCTTGCTTTTTCATTTTCGTAATTTTGTAATCTGTGTAACATAATGTATATTTGAGCCAAGTTCATAGTAAAAGCTTTTGTATACTGCTTTATACAAAATACATTGCACCTTCATCAATAATTTTTCCTTCCCAGATCTCATTAACTTTGTGGGGGTGTTGTTCGAAATTCATGGTTTTGTTGGTTTGAAAAAAAATTATATAGTTTTTGTGCTTTTTGAGGTATTCTTTCCTATTACTTGTCATCTCCTCATCTGACACCAGTTGCTATGATGTGGAACTCTTAATTGCTTTATGACAGAGAAGTGATGGAGTGTTTTTAGCTATATATATATAGGATTGAAGCCAAGCCAAAACTATGCTTTTTTTGATTGACTCAGTGAGAAAATGAAGAGCTCCAGCTCAGCTCATGTTCAATTTGAACTCGAGTCAGAACAAACTTTAGGATAGATACCTTGACTCAAAAGCTAGGTGAATTCATGGAGTATTGAGCCAACTTGAGCTTGAGCATGAGCATGGACCTATGAAATTGAAATTGGGGCACAACGGATTATACAAGACACGAATTAGGAGAGGGAAAAGTAAAGTACTACTAGAATACATAAAATTGCTGCAGATTCAAACTCTATTTAGTCTATAACTCTAGTTCAAAATAAAGTAAGCCCAAAGTAACTTCCAATCTTTATGGAAGAAATTGAGCCCTTTCAATTGCCTGAAGAGGAAATTTAAGGTGCTCTCAAGTGAGGCTTTTTCTTTTTGGTTTGCAACTCTAAAGAAAGTAATTATTAATGACTTGTAGAACTGATACCTAATAGGGTTTTACCTTGTGATTGGTGTTAATGTGGTGTTAGCATAGCAATTAGCAAGCCTTGTTATTTGTTTACATTGTGAGATGGCTTGGATATTTTGAAGTCATATTGTTTTATCCTTTTTAGATGATTTTGATATGTTTATACTCTAGATAGTTTGGAGTTGGGCCTTTTCTTTTTCTTAGGTGTTATGTAAGTATTTTGGATAGAGAAGAATATGCATAGTGTTTATCCAAAATTCAGGTTTTATTCTTTATTTTTTTATTCTTTGTTTTTCCCCCCTTCTTTCTTAGTTTTTTGTGGTTACGATTTGGGGGGCTTTTATTATTTTCAGTTTTCATTGTTCCTTGTCTGTATTCTGAATAGGTTAGGAGGATAACTTATTCTCCATGTTGTACTCCTATTTAACAAAATGTTCTTTTGTTATATATATAAAAGAACATTTTAATACTTTTTTGGCAATTTAGTAGTGATCGATCGTGATTTTATTAATCATACTTTTTTTTTTTTTTACATTTTCTGCAATTGGTTGTATATAATTTGTGTTTTGTGTAGATGATTAACAAAATATTTCTGCTGACATGTCAAGCATTGATGCTCTGTGTAGGGTTTTCCATTGAAATAACACTGATTTTTAAAAATGGCAAGATTCTTCTGAGATTATTTTGTGATGAGCACCTTAATTCGTGTTGTTTTAAGTTTCCAAATTGACTTCAATAAAGAATTCTAGATTTTAAAGGATTAAAGTGTTCCATTATAATAATTATTAAAGAATTAAAATATATTATATTTTAAGATTTTAGGTATCAAAGTATAATATAAACTAAAATGTGGTAAAAATTTTATAATTTTAGAAAATAAAGACTTAAGTATTAGCTATTAACAAATTTCAAAGATTAAAAATATTAATTTTTAAATAATGAAAATTAAAGTACTAATTAAATCATATTTCAGAACCGTTAAGAAACACCCATTGCATGAAAATTATAATTGGAAGTACGCTAATAACAAGAAAATGCATCTCAATCATTTCAAAATGAAGAAAATACTTTGTATACATTGTAATTGAATTAATATGTTTGTTGATGGTGGGATCATAAGAATTGATACTTATGAAAGTAGAATCTCTACATAATTATTTCATATTTGATTTTTGGCATAATAATGTTTATTAAATTAAATGGGCCGCATGGATATGAATAATTGAATATACAATGATGGACAGCATCTCATCTATCATTTCCCTATAATAGACCTTTCTTCTTCTTAACACACCAATTAATTTTTTTTTTTAAAGTAATGCATTAATTAATTAAGAAATAAAAAATATAATTTGAGAATTGGAATTTCACTGATAAAAGTAATGTTAAAAAAAAATAAATAAAAGAATATAAACATGAAATAATTGCATGTTCAATGATAGAAGACAGGTCCCACTTCCGCCGTTTGATATAATCATGTCTTTGGTTAATTATTATGAGCCCTTTCGGTCAAAATAATCATACTCAGTTTAAAGAAACTTAATTGAAGTGAAAAGTGTAATTGGCTTCTAGTGGAGACTGGAGAGGGAGGAAGATAGTTTTTTTTTTTGGTCCGATTGTAATATTAGTTAATAGATGAATAGTCACTCTCGTTGGAGCTAAAACGCAAATTATTATAATTACCAAGGATTAATTCAGTTTATAACTTTCAAAAAAATAAAAAAAAATAGTTGATAAGAAAATTTCTCTCTGTATTTATCGATTCAGATTTGATTTTTAGATAATTTAATTGATAAGAGAGTTTATCTTCCTCTTTATTAACTCAAATTTCATTCTTAAAATTAATATTCAAGTTGAATATACATGTTGAGAATGAAAAATTTGTCTTTAAATTTATCTGAAGTTGAAATTTAATTTCAATTGAGATATAAATTAACTCAAAGATAATCTAACCGTTTTAATCATTAAAAAATTATTATATGGACTCGCAATAAGTGTTGGGATAATATTTTCAAAGAAAAGGGTATATTGAGACCTTAGTTGTTGAGAGTGAGTTCCACGTCTTCTAATTTGATATCTAAGTATAATATTGCTCTTATTTAAAATCTTTGGTTATACTTTATGGCCGTATTCCTCTTATGGACTGTCAATTTCTGAGATAGTTGCTTCGGACCTAATGTGTCAAATTACTCATCATTGCTTAGGCAACATGACCACTTTTTTCTTTCTTTCTTTTTTATCCCTTTGCTTTGCTTCATTATTAACGCATTATTATTAATTAATTTGTCATTATGAATGTTGTATACAAAAAGAATTAATGGATATTGAGGATCCAATTGCACAATCTTGAAAGAAGATTTAAAATAGCAAAATCTTAAAACTCCACTAGTTCATTAGTAATTAGTATGATTGGTACAAAATGCTTAACTCAATTAAAAACCTGTCAAAGTCAATTTTAAAAATTGATACATTTATAAAAATGGAAAAGGAAAAAAAAATGAACTGGGATCATTAAAATGATCAATTCCCAATTCTATAATAGGTTGATTGGAATATTGGATAATTCCCTTAATACAATTTATGTTTTATTTTTAATTTTCTTGTAGAAAAGGTCTAAAAGGAATTATTGCTATAGAGTTTTATTCTTCTTTCTTTTAAATTAATCAATTTATTTATCTTTTGACTAGCCATGCACTAAACATAGGTCTCAAGATGAGATAATTAGTGCTAATGAGATAAAGTTGTGATATATGTAGTTAGAATTAATGGTGTTTTGGTTAAGTGATACTAGAATTGTCTTTTAAAAAAAAAAAAAAAAAAATTTAACAGGGAAAAACAAAACACATCCTATTAATTATGAAAATTAGCAGTTACACAAAGGAAATTGTGATGGTAATGGGTTTTACAAAAAAAAAAAAAAAAAAAAAAGACTTGAAGGATTACAAGTTAGTTGATGAAAGAAACTTGGATTTTTTTGGGGAGACATGTACCCATGAATCCATTCTCCAAAACTCTATCATTTCTGCCTTCAAAACAAAGCCTAACTCCCACACCTTCTTTCCCTCCGATTTTAACTGTTTCCAATGTATTTTGAAAGATGTCTTTTAGCCATCTTTCCATTTGACTGTTAACAAAACAACCATATCCATCTACTACCTCTTCTAAAACTCTGTCTTCAATGCTAAAACCAATCATATTTTGATCCCCAAAAACCTCTTCGAAACACTTCTTCGTCTTGGAAGAGAAAACCTCTGTTATCTCCCTATCTTGATCTTGATTTCGATCAAAAACAAAACGATTCTTGATCGAATCAAGAAACCCATTTGGAGTAACTGGATTAGATGTTGTTTCAAGAGTCAAATCACTGGAAATGGGACTTTGATCATCCTCATTAGCCTTGATGTTGAGATCAAGAGTACTAGTGTTAAAGCTTGACTGTCTTGACAAGTCTTTTCTTGGATTCTTAGTCTTGGTTGAAGAAATGTCCTCCCATTCACTTAATTTTCTTTTGTGATCCATGTTTGGTGTCCCAAATCTTGCTGGTTTTGTTTCCTTCACCTCAAGCATCATCTGGATAACAGAATCTTGATCTTGATATCTCATGAAATCACCATACCTTGTCAAAATGATTACTGATTCTCCAAAATTTTCAGTTTCAAGTAGTTTCAGGAACTGAGAATCAGCAAAATCAACATCTTCCACCAAAGCAACAACCCTCTTTTCTTGGTTTCTTAAGGCTCTTGTGATGGCCTCATTATCTGTTTTCCTCATGTTCGTGTAAAGAAGCAAATCAGCAGAACCCAAAACAGACTCTGCAATTGCAAGGGCCAATCTTCTTTTCCCTAAAATGTCATTCCCTTGGAGAAGTAGGTAACACGTCCCTTTTGTTGTTGATTTGGATTGAATCAAAGCTTGTGCTATTGAATGAATAATGATTTGGGATTGCCAAGGAACATTCTCTTGCAATAGCTTATATAAATCCATTTCTCCTATATCAGACAATAAGAAAGAATTTCCGAGAGCAAGGGTGATTTTGACTTCTGTACCTTGAGTGTTTTTGAGAGAATCTAAGTTTGGCTGCTTTTGGGTTCTTCCATTATTGTCAAAGTTGAAATCAATGGTGCATGACTGTTGACGTCGAAATTTAGGCACCAAGGAGATTGAATTTGAATCTTGGAAGATTTTGTTGTTGTTCTGGGTTGACCACCAAGAAGCATGTGAATAGCTTTGATTATTGTTGTTGTTGTGCAAATTAGTAATGGAACCCAAATGGTGGTGTAGCCTGCATGATCCATTCCATTTCCTTCTCAACTCAACCAACTCATCCTGACAATTTAATTATTATCAACTAATTAATATGTTAATTACTTTCTGAAATTTTTATATAATTAAGCAGGGCAAGTGTTTAATTACCTTTTGATTATTATTGGCATTAGTGGGTTGTGGATGAAGCCAAGGAGGCAAATTCTTGTTGTGGCCTGATTTCAAGAGTAGTTGAGCTTCATTTTCATAATTGGAAGTGCATTCTGGACAGCAACTTAGCTCATTATCCTTGCCATTGCTAATAATCAAAGGTTTTGTTTCAACTACTTGAGATGGGTTTTGGGAGAAGCTTATCCTTGATTCATGGATACTGCAACAAATAATACATATTAATGTTTTGTGATTATAGACTAATTATAGTAAAAGTGTCTGTCACTTTAACATAGTGAAAGTTTCAGTTTGCAGTTTTAGTGTTTTGGTTAAATCAATTAAAGAACATAAAAAAGAAAAAGAAAAAGTGATATATAGGACAGAATAACAATAATTTTATAGAATACAAACAAACAAAACAATAAAAGTAATACCCTATATCTAAAAAAGTTTGAACAAAAGATCAATTAATGTTTCTTTAAAGTATTCAAATTTGCTTTGTTTTGTTGTTTTATTATTAGAATTCTGCAAATATGCAGTTACTATATCCTGACAGCAGAAGAAGAAAGCAAAAAAGCATATAATATATATGTGTAAGGAAAGTGATTCATTGTGTCTCACCAAACCACACTTTTTTCACAGATGTTTTGGACTCATTCAGACCATAAAGCTCCAAACTTCGAATTAACCAATATAATTCAAACAATTAATGGAAAAAATAAAAAAATAAAATAAAAAAACCTGGAAGCATGGAGGCTCAAAGCAAGTCCAGCTGAAGGAACAGAAACAGGTTGAAGTGCCCATTGAATCTCAAGAGGAGGTTGCCTCATCTGGCATCTCATGTATGTTTGATAACTTGCTGTTCCCATTAACCAAACCTTTGTATTTTTATATTCTGATGATGAGACTATCTTCCCAATTTCTTCAACTAAATGTTCAACTGGACTATATCCTCCAACTCCATTACCAACATTATTACTACTTGTTTGATCTTCTTCAACTGTCCATTTCAGGTCTCCAGTGTATATAATGGTCCCACCTTCTCCTCCTCCACCACCAACGATAGTTTCCACTTTCCTTTTCAGTTGTGAAATATTCATTTCCACATCCTCTTTCTTCATGAATCTTAATGAAACTGGTGCAAACTGGAATTTTACAAACTGTACTTGTTTCATTTCCATTGGAACCTCTCCTCTCTCTACTCTTCCCATTAACTCTCCAACAAGTCCTTCTGTTATGGACACACTGTCACCCACTATCACTGTGTTCTTTCTCTTGTTTCTCAACAGTACTTGTAAAACCAACTTTATATCTTCCTTCACAGAAATTGATGAATCTGTGAAATTGTTGGTTAAGATCTTCTTTTGTGGTGAAAAGACAAGTGGGTTTTTCTCAGAAGAGTAAGTCAAGAAATGGGTTTGCCAAAAACTAGCAGCAGTAGGCTGAGTTTCAGCAGGAGTAGGAGAAGAAGGAGAAGAGAAAACGCCACCAGCAGTAGAAGTAGTACTGTAACAGTACTGAAACACAGAAGAAGGTGAAGAATCCTCTATGTTGTTCTTAACAGCAGTGCTAGAGAACCCAGCTTCTCTCATAACCCTACTAACACTAGGATCATCTAAAATAGAAATTATAAGCTGTTCTAACTCAACCTTAATGGTTAAAAGAGGTTGCTGTTGCTGTTGTTCAATGCAACCCCTTCTTTGATGAGCTTGAGCTCTTTTAAGAGCAGCAATCAAAGCATTAGAAAGAGAAGGTTGAGCATGAAGTAAAGGAGAAGGTGTTGTTGGAAGTCTGTTTAAGGCAACATTAAAACAAAGCTCAAGAGCTCTGCATTGAAGAGGATGATGATGATGATGATGAGTATGTGAAGTTTGAAAATTATGAGGCTGAGATTTAAGACAAGCCCTTCTTAAAAGACTAGCTCTTGAACTAAGTAAAGTTGCAGCCACATGAAGAGGAGTGACCTGAGCATGGCCTCTCCTTCTTGCCAAGCTTAGAGAATGCTTCAATACTGAAGCAGCCTCTGTTGTGAGGGTCTGCTGAACTGTACAAGCTCCTGAGCGCATTACTTAGCCAAAACCCACCCCCCCACACCCCCTCTTGTAAGAACACCAATGTTGCTGCAGAACCCAATTGGTTAAAACTTAAATTCTCTTATCTTTCTTCTTCTTCTCCCCCTAACACCACCGCCACCCCCACAACCAACTTCAAAGTGAAGCTTTGGTTAAAAAAAGAAAAGAACCTAAAGCTGTTTAGAACCCACCTGAGTTAGCTACACAAAGCCTCAAATGGAAAGCTTAGTTATCTCAGTACAAACTATAGAGAGTTTTAGAAGAGCTAGACTAGACCAAACCACCTTCTTTATACTTCCTGTCTTGATATTTTCTTTCTTATTTCTTTATTTTTCTTTTACTTTTATTATATATAAAAAGATATATAGTAAGCTTTTCTCTTTTTTTCTTTTTTTTTTAAATAAAAAAAAAAAGAAAAGAATTTTTTTTTTCACTTGCTTATATTCTCTCTCTCTCTCACTCCTCATGAATTTACAGTTAGACTGCACCATCTTTATTATTAATTATATCTCTGAATGTTGCTATAAAGTGTACTCTAATATGTCACTTGATTTTTGTTTTAGTGATAATTACTAATTAGGGTTACTTTTAATAATCATTTTTCTTTTTGTTGGGACTTGCATTTAATATTATGAATTTACATTTGAATGGCATGATGCACTTATCAGATAAATTTTGTCCCCAAAACCATCAAAAGCTGCAAAAGAAGATTTCAATCTACCTTTTTTTTCCAACTTCCTTTCTTTTCTCTTTTTATTTTATTTTAGGGTTATACAGTTTAACAACAATTAATAAACATAAACATGCAATTATACTAATGAGTTTTAGTTGAATGGTATTGAAGAAGAAGTCTTCAAAAAGTGTCAAATTTAAATTTCTACCATAGTTAAATTAAAAAAAAAAAAAGGAAAAGAGAAAACAAATTAACCTGCAGTTATATATATACACATTATCATAAAACAATATCATAAACCAATAATATATATATATATATATATATATATATATATATATATATAAAAGATTATTTCATTTCATATAAAATTGAAAAATAAAAACAGGGACCCACAATTCAAAAATTTACTTAGACTGAGAGAGCTTCCTTCCTTTTTCCACGTCAGGGTCTTTGAATAGACAGACAAAGCCAGCAGAAATTCAAGAAAAGTAGTAAAAAGAAAAAAAAAAAAAAAACCAAAACAAAAACAAGACAGACTGTGTATGTGTGATGAGAGATAAAAGGAAAGTGGAATTTTTATTTTTCCTTTCTCTTTCTTTTCTTTTTTTCATCTCCTTTCTCTTTCTCATACTTATTATAATTTTGTTGTTTTCTTTGTAATTATATATGGTTTTATTCTCATATGTAGCTAGGAAAAGAAAAGAAAAGAAAAGAAAAGAAAGGAAAAGAAAAGAAAAGGGTTTCAGTTTCACACTCTCTCTCTCTCTTCACGCCAATCCTCGTAGAGAGACAGCATTTTATTCCCAAAGTAGCCAAAAAGCAAGCCTCTGTCTGCTATACTACATAGCATTATTGGCTCTTTTTCAGCTCTCTCTCTCTCTCTCTCTCTCTCTCTCATCTTTCTGCAAACTGCAATCACTTTTTGTCTTAATCTCATCTCGTTAATTTCCAACAACCCACTTTCATAATTCTTTTCTTTACCAAATTAAGCAACTAAAACTAATATCTACTGTTTTTAATTTAATTACTACTGCATTTTTGTTATTTGTTCTATATATATTAATATGCTTGTACATCAAGAAACATGCTTAATTCTACTTTCAATTTTATCTAATTTTGTTCCTTAATTAAGTAATTTTCTTCTTCTAATTAAATTAAGTCTAAACCATATATATCTTTTCCCCTAAATCATATCAATAATTAAATCCCTTCATTAGTGATGAGATGTACCAAATGATAAGGTAAAATTAGGAGTGTCAAAAAGGGTCATGACACGTTAACCCGATTCTCCAAATAATAAAAATTTTCGAGTTAGAGTTGAGACTTAATAGGTCTGTGTCGGTAAATGGGTTGATCCGTTTATGACACGGCTTAAAACGAGTCGTGTAACGGGTTGACCCGCTAACTTGTTATAATCCGTTTAATTTCACGTGTCGTGTTGGATCGTGTCAACCCAATACAATCTATTTATAGCCCGCATATTTTTTAGTAATATTAAGGGTTAAAATAATCATTTATATTGCATTTGAAGAGACAAACAAAATAAATAAAAAAAATAAAATGACAAAAAAATTAAAAACAAACAAAATCTTATTTAAATTTGTTTGATAATACTTATTTGAATGTTTGAAAAACATATTAAATATGAAATTTTTAATGAATTTACAATTTTAATCATAATTTGATTTATGAACAATATTACAGTTGATTTTTATAATAAATATATTATATTTTTCAAATTATAAATGTCATACAAGTTAAATGGGTTGTGTCGGGTTCATGATCCGTGTACGACCCAATTAAATAAACGGATTACACGTGTCGTGCTCGTATAATCTATTTAATTTCCGTATCGTGTTAGGATGACACGATTAATAAATGAATCGTGTTCGTGTTGACTCTAATCGTGTCACCTGAATAGATCAACTCAACATGAAAACGACCCACCAACACATTTTGACACCCCTAGGTAAAATGGGTGCTTTCTTCTTAATTGTCAGTCAACATTACAACAAATAATCTCTTTTAACAACAGGATTTGCGTACTATTAAAAAATAAAAAAAGTTAGTACAAATAGAAATTAATAATAACACCACCTCATATATAAAATATCCGTAACAATTAATAGATGTTGACATTTGATTTCAAATTAATATATCTGATTAAATTAATAATAATTTATTGTGATTTGAGAGATTTAAATATGAGATTTTTTACTTTTCACATCTTTAAAAAAAATAAAAAGATTAATCAGACTATACATGATTGATTTAAATTAGTGTTGTTAAATTTAATAATTATTGTAATGAAATATTAAATGGATTACTCTTTTTCACTTAAAAATGAAACTAATTAATTCATAACCCTAAGCCCCTAAAATTGCAAGAAATCAATAAATTATTTGATTTAGGAAATAGAAGTACGCGTGGCTTCCAAGGATATAGCATCTATCTATAACTAGTTAAAAGATCGATTCAAAGGTTATTTTCCCCAAGCTGTTATTGCATTAAAAGGAGCCAAAAGAAATTTGCTAAAGCCATCACCAAAGGGATGCTTTGATTAAAGTATATTTGAAAATAACGTTCAACAAACTTAATTGTTAAAAAAAAAAAAAAAATTCATTTTCGAAAATTGAATATAAATTCTTAAATTTAAAATGAAATTTGGACCATTCATTTTAAATTTAAAAATTAAGATATATTATAAGACAAATTACTTTAACGCCCTGAATTAATTTTGATATAATTTGCACTTTAACCTCTACTGTTTCAAAATTAACATTTTTAGCCGTTGAGATTCATTAACTATCAACACTTTAGTGTTTATTTATTAAATTATAAATTTTTTTATTACATTATGAATTTTTTTTTATTACATTTTAATTATTGATATTTTAGATTATATACATTTTTATAATATAAAATAAGAGTTAGCGTGTCTCTTCAAAATTGTCATACTTTTGAAATGTGTACATGTCCATTTCCTGTCCCTGTATGTGTTTATTTATACATTTTGAAAAAAAAAAATTTATTTACATTTTTATCTGCAAAATTTTAAAATATAATGTAATTTTGTCTTTTAATTATTATATTATAAAACACTTTAATCTCACAAAATCTTCCATTTTTCATTAAAATTATTGTAGGAATATTAATTTTAAAACAGTAGAAATTAATAAAGTGATTATTATAACAAATATAGAAAATATTATGATAATTTACTCTATATTATATAATAATGAGTCATATATATTTTCACGGATAAAAGAGAATTTTCATCTAAAAATAAAATCTCATCTAATTAATTCCTACGTGTAACACATGCTGCGTTTATTTATTGAGAAGAATGTTTAAAATTCTTACTGTATTGCTTTGATTATGTCTTTGCACAAATACATATAAAAAAACCTTTTGATGTTAGGGTCAAAAAAGTAGTAAATAACAAGCATTCAAACAGGGTCTTACTTACTCCTCCTTGTCAAAGTCATAGATATCGTCTAATGTTAATACATATTATATTTTCATATGCAAAGTTTGAATAAATATCATAATATATAATTTTACAAAAATAAACCCTTTTAATCACTCTTCTCCTTTACATCTATCTTCTCATGATTGAAAGCTTCATATGATCTTTAATGTGTTCACTGCTGTAAAAGAGATAAAAAGATAATCCAATATTGAGTAATAATAACACTGATAGGATTTTATTAATGAGTGTCCTATTAATACAGACAAAATTAAATAAATTTATCTGAAAATAAATTGAATGTAAGAAAAGTTAGAATTTTATAAATTAGTATTTAATTATCATCACTATCATTCAAAATGAAAGATCAAAATTTCTATTTATATGCATCAATTATTTTTTAATTAGTCTACTAAAAATGCACTCGTTAACCGAATTCAGAATAATAATTTTTTACTATGTAATTAATTAAGGTATGTGGAAGGAACCCCACATAATTAATTAGTTTCAACTAATGGAGCACTCCTCTTGGCTTTATGCCTTGAATAATTATAATCTTCATTGTTGGGTTATCAATTGCCCTTTCTCCTAAAGAAATTATGATATTAATTGGTTGAAAAAGGGGTAAAGAGAGGAGGAGGGGGTGCCCAAATCATTACAACATAATACATATTCCAAAGTGAATAGGGTTTCTGTGATGAGAAGAAAAGTATCCCTTTATGGATTAATTGATGAGGAGATTTGGTCAATTTCTTTGTGAAATGAATGTGTCTTCAATTCTTTCGGAGTCCAATGATTTGGTTTGATATTTTCCATACAAATTTTCAACAAAGCAAGAAAAAGGATAAATCTCAAACTACGTTAAAAGAGACATCAAGGCCCACTACATCATGCAAAACCATTTCAACTTGTGTGATTTTCCACCCTTCACAAATCTCCCAAAATAATGACTCCTTTTTATTTGGTTTAGGAATAATAATAACTAGTGAATTAATTAACCAGCTTAATTATTTAGTTAATGAATTTATAATCATATGCCTTAATGGATTTCAAATATTAAAGATGTTTTGCTTGAAAAACTCTCTTAGTTAATATTAGGGTTTAAGCTAAATTACACTTAGATCCTTGAACTTATATGTTATCCAATTAAGTCATTATAAATTTTACAATTCAAATATTGAATTTATCAAGTTGTATAAATAAATTCAAGAAACCTAGAAGCTTTCTAACTTTATAATCAAGTTCAAAAAAATTTCAACTAAATCCAACTAAATCTTCTATTTAAATTTCGCATAATTTGTCTTTCATATATGTGATATAGGGGTGAGCAAACGGTCGATTCGGTCCAAAATTGAATCGAATAAAAAAAACTGAAAAATCGAAATTCAACTCAAAGTCTCATCGAACTGAACCAAAGTTAGAATAGAAATTGAACTGAAAAGTTCAGTTTGATTCGTCGGTTTTCTCTACATCTAATTGCTTTACAACTTCTGCCTCTTTTGAAATGGCTTTCTTAGCATTCATCCATTTTGTACAAATTAAAGGGTCATCCATTCATCCATTTTAGATGCTTGAAACAACAACATGGTAATTGCAATCTCTATTAACAAATCCAATTTTCCGCCAAAAAAACGAAAATCCAAATCGAACTAGCAACTCCATTTACACCAAATCAAATCTTTTTCTAAGTTATAAGTTAAAAATCATATATATTTATTAGAGAGTGAGAGATTAAAATAAAATAAAAGAGTTGATTACTTGTTAATCTGAGCAATGGCACCATCGAAGAAGATAATAGAAGTATCGTATAGACCTTCAAGAGCATACTCTCTAGCCAATTTCAAGTGATCTTGTAATCCACTCAGTGAACTTTCTACCATTTTTCTTCTTCTTCTTTTTTTCACTTCCTAAACTCAAAATCTAGGGTTTCATACTTTCTCTCTTTATACTCTCTCAGATTTTTTTTCTCTCTCTAAAAGACTGGCTTTCACTTCTCAATAACTTCTTCTCTCTCTTTACAGCTAGCTAAGGCTTGGCTTGGCCTGGCCAAACTGAACTTTGACGGCGACGTTTAAACGATTAAGGAACGGTTAAAAGAAATCTGTGAAATGATGAGATTGTTCCTTTAAGGTCCTCTTGTGAACAACGACTGGACAAGCACTATGAACGGTGAACAGCGAGCGGCGACTAAGCTATTTGGTGACGAATGGTCAACGACGAAGACCCAGTAAGAGAAGACCCAGAGAGAGATGGTGAAAAGAAGAATTTTGAAAGAGGGAGAGAGGCAGAGGCGGCTAAAATTTAGGTTTTACTACTGATATATGTTTAATAAACATACACACACATATATATATATATACACACACACACACATAAACTTCGGTCGGTTCAATTTTAACTAAATTTTTTTTGACAAAAATCAAACCGAATCAAAATTTAATTCGGTTTGATAAAATTAAAATTGAATCGAACTGATATTTTAAAAAAATCAAACCAAATCGAACTGAACTAGTTGATTCGGTTTAGTTTTTTTTTTTATTTTAGTTCGGTTTTGCTCACCCCTAATGTGATCCATTAGATTTCCAACATGTTGGCAATAAATTTGAATTATCATTAATTATAATATGATTATATATATGTATGTAGGTGACGTGGAAGAAATTGTAGATAATTATTTGGCCTAAGCAGATAGGCAAAAGTCCAAGAGAAAGGCTTATTAAAATCTTTATGGCAGGAATATATTAAGGCATAATTATAACTTTAATTTTAGAATATTTTATTTTATTTTTCAATAAGGATTTGATTTTATTCTCTTTTAATTAGGATTTGACTTTCCTTTCCTATCTTAATTTGGGTTAGACATGTTCCCTATAAATGTGTAATGTTTTGGAATTATTTAGCATCTTATCAATAAAATAAACTTTTTTCAAATATTGTGTTCCTTTAGTTTCTTGTGTGAAACTATTTATCCTAAAGGGGGTAGTCGCATGCTAGTCTTTATTTACATTTCTACACTGTATCAGGTGGTATTAGAGTAGGCAACTCATCCAATATGATGGCAAATGATAACAGTGGAGGACACAATGGTTCTGTAATACCCCAAATATTCATGTAATACTTTTCATTAAGTATATGAATGAAATTTTGTTAGTATATGATGTGTATGGCTGAATCAAGTTGAGTTTCCTTAAGAAATGGAAGTTAAATTGTTAAGTAGAGCTGCAGGAAGT
>CATKHJ010580252.1:0-10831 GCA_949750685.1 Vernicia montana | reverse complement strand
CTTTGCCACACATGAGGATATAGTTTATAGGTAACCAAGTTACTGATCACAGTAAATTGTAGTCAGTTTTACTTGAATTGTTTAGTAGTTAAATTCTCGTACTTTGAACTTTTGCCTATAATAAAAGCTTAAATCTATTTTCTCTAAGCTAATTGTATTATGTTTTCCTTTCAACTTTCTGTTGTTAGAAGAATGTTAATACTGTGAATCAAAACAGGTGACTCATCTTCATCTCAACTCTTTCATTACCACTCTAGACTTGTCACCTAATGTTTTAACTCCGCGCTTTCATGTACGAACACTCTAATACCTTAACATTTGTTGTAATGATATGTAAGGAGAAATTTCAGGAATTGGGATTGCCAATTTAACTGAAATTGAGCAACTTTATATGAGTTTTAACAAGTTGAATGGTCCCATTCCTCAGTTGTTTTCTTTAACGAATCTAAAGAGGCTTGATTTTGATGAGTAATTTCATGGAGTAATTGTATCTTTCTAATAATAAATTTTCTGGTGCAATTCCATCATCATTATGCCATTTGAAAGAGTTAAAAATTCTGGATTTTCGATCTAATTTTTTTTCCATGGTGATTCCAGTACATATTGGTAACTTTTCAAATATTTTCTCACTATTCTTAGGTGGTGGGAAACATTCCTCCATCAATGCAAAAGATGGGATGTGGAACATAACTTGCTTAGCGGGGAGATCCCAGCATGGTTGTTTGATCTAAAAAATCTGTATTATTTGAATCTTGAGGGAAACATACTTACCTTTAAGATCATGCAATGTTTCAGGGCATATTCCTGATTGTCTAATTAGACAACTGAAAAAATACACCTTAATGCAATAATGTCTGAGCCCGGGTTCGAACCGGGGACCTCTAGTGTGTGAGACTAGCGTGATAACCAACTACACCACCCAGACACTCTTGTTGCTTTGTTTTACAATTAAATTTTATATATTATATTGTAATAGTTAGAGGAACAAAAAATACAGATTTTAGAAGCAGGAGGACGTCTGGAACTGGCTGGTTTTTACTTTTCCAATTAATTATGCCATAAAAGCATTAACAATTTGCACTAAATATATGATTCACTCTAATAATGTTCTTAATTACACAAATGTGAGAATTTATTTTGAAAATGTATAAAATCGAACTTTTATAATATCCGAAATTCATTTCAAAAAATAATATACAAAATTCAAGTAAACTATTGCTCATAAATCAACAAAATAAGCTGCAGTAATTTATAAAATATGAATTCATACTAAAAAATTTTAAAAATAAAAATTAAATTGTTAAATGGTTGGATTGAGTCCAATTTTCATTAAAATGACTAAAATAATATTTAAAATGATTAAAATAATAATTAAAAATATTAAAATTGATGAGTCTCAAATCACTCGATACTATTGATGTGATGTGAGAGTTTCTCGAAAGAGGTGAACTTGAGGTCAAAGAAAAAAATAAGTCAAGGGCTCTCAGGAACTGATCCCATGGAGAACTTTCGATATTTAAATCAGTAATAATTTGAGAGAGTATGTAAAAAGAGAGTTCTTTAGACTTTTGTTCCTCTTACCTGTGAAGATTGATTTTTAAGTTATTTATAAGATGTGAGTCTTTATGTATATTGAGTATGGATTCTTAAAATGAGTCGGATTATGATGTTAATTTGTATTTTTCAGCTTCGGACTAGGAAGAAAAAAAACAAAAATTCATGGCTTCAAACACTGTAAATCTGCAATTCATAGACAGACCCATAACCACCACAACAGATTTTGGAGGTTGTTTCGTCATTGGTTTATCATTGTTTAAATTTCACTAAAGCAGAATTTTTTCTTTTTTTCGTTTTTAAATTTTTCGATTTTTAATAATTTAATTATTTTTTTAATCAAATAAAATAATAGAAAAATATTAATGTTTTTAATTATTATTTTAATTATTTTAATGGAAATTGGATTCAATCTTAACCAAAATTAAAAATTCAGATATCAATTTGAGACAAAGTTAATGGTGGACCTAATTAGGCTCCCAAAAAAACGTAAGGGCTAAATTGAGCCTTTAGCCATTATTATTATCATCATTTATTAACTCTTGTTAGAATCTGATATTCAATGATATGCCAAGAACATCATGCTTATCACTCTTAGTATTCTCAATCACAGCATAAGCCAGCCATGAACAACATTAACATTCTTCTACAGTTTTACCAACAGAAAGTTGAAAGGAAAACATATTATAATTAGCTAAGCCAAAATACATTTAAGCTTTGATTATAGGCACAAAATCCATACAAAATTCATACCATCAAATATAAAATTTAATTACTACACAATTCTTATAAAACTGACTACGATTTACTGCAATATGCAACTTGGTTGCCTAAACTATATCCTTGTGTGGCTGGGAATTTAATGATGCTAAGTAAATTTTCAACGTCATCAGGTCAACTGTGGTTTATGAGGCATAACTATTAAAATCAGTTAAACTTCCCAAAACTGTCGTTCGATCTTGCTGAATACTCTGCTACTAGTTGTGAAAATGACGACGACTTGTTTTCTAATAACCTAGTTGGAGAGTCACATTCCTCAATGAGTCCTGCACCATGGTTATAAATGAAATGATTAAAAACATTGTGTAACATTAGAATTAGCTAGAATACTATTAATTTATGGAAACATACTTACCATTACTCAGAAGCAAAACCATGTCACTATCAAGAACAGAAGTTATTCGATGTGCAATGGTTATAACAGTACAGTCAGAGAAGTATTGCCTAATGGTTTCCTGAATTAAATTATCGGTAGCTGTATCAACCGAGGCAGTAGCTTCATCAAGTACCAAGACCTTGCTCTTCTTGAGTAGTACACGACCGAGACAGACTAGCTGCCTCTGACCCATGCTCCAGTTTTCTCCATTCTCAGTAACTGCAGCATCAGGATGAGTAATTCATAATGCAACTTATATGCCAGTAAGTTTGAAAGATTTGAATTAAACTAGAGTATTACAGTAAGAAAAACAAACCTGTGGAGTCTAGCTTTTTATCCTTCTTTCTAACTTCATCTCCAAGTTGGCACTTATCAAGAGCCTGTAACCATTAAATATATGTTAAAATGTGCAATGCTTAAAATTATCAATTCTAGATACACTCTGAATCAAATAGAACCGTTCTATTAGTAATAAGAATAGAAACAACCCACCTCCCAAATTTGCTCGTCTGTGTACTCTTCAAGAGGGTCCAGGTTACTTCGTACAGTCCCTTCGAACATGGTAGGATCCTGAGGAATAATGCTTAGTCTTGAGCGCAAGTCGTGCAAACCAATCAATGAGATATTGATGCCATCAATCACAATCTGACCATCTGCAGGTTCAACAATTCGGAAAAGTGTTTGGATGAGAGTTGATTTTCCACTGCCTGTTCTCCCCACAATACCAGTTTTCTTCCCCCCAGGGAAAGTGCACGTGAGACCTCGCAACACAAGTGGCATATGAGGGGCATATCGAACCTACATCAAACCACTTACATTAATAATACATATATGTCATAAAAGAATCAGAATCATCAATTGAACAAATCAAGTAAAATTACCTGCAAATTACCAATATCAACTTCTCCATGTGATGGCCAAGAAGGGTCTGGCCGGTTTTCATCTACTACAAGAGGAGGCTCACTGGGAATAGACATGTATTGGAGTATTCTCTCTACTGATATGATTTTGTTCTCGAGATTGCAAATGTTCCATATAACCCAAGCTTGCAACCTGTTTAGGTTGAGTCCATATGTTACAGCTAAACCGGCGATGGCTTTAAAAATGGAAAAGCAAAAGGTAGAGGTGAATTTCAGGCTCAAAAAATTTGTTGTCAAAGAGAAGAATCATAAATAAATATACAAAACAGGTGCTACTAACCTGGATCAATTCCCTTTGGAAAAGAGATAAAGAAAAACAAAGAGAAGGCAAATGTAATAGAAGAGAACACGTCCAAGCGAAAGCAAAGCCATTCCATTGCACCAGCAATATGAAACGTGGGCCGAGAATATGCATCTGTCAATTTCACATTTGTTTCTTGGAAACTTGATTGTTGATCAAAGCTTCTGATAGTTGTTGATCCTGAAATTGTTTCAGCAAAATGTTGGATAACTGGAGCTTTACACACTCCAACCAACCGTGAAAGCTCTCTAGCAGAAGGAAGGTAGTATTGCTGCATGACAACAACCTTATGAGAACTCTGTTTCTGTGTGGTAAATGATGATAGGTAATACTGGAATTAAAAGGCAACATCGAACTGCATACTGCTAAAACTTATTTTGTTCTTTTAATTTCTTCTAAGTTAAGCATCTTAAAGGAAATGGGAATAAGCAGATAATAAAAAATGATGGTATGAGAAACAAATGAGGAGTTTATAGCGTATCAGCAGGCATCATGTGCAGAAGCATTAATTGGCATATAAATCAAGTGTTTGAAGAGATCATAAGGATTACCTGGTACCAGATGGAGGCAGCAATCACAGGGATGAAGACAATAAAAACTTGCCATGCTACCTGAGACATCACTGCAATGATTCCCAAAAGCTGGATCATTGAGAATGCAACTGCCCCGATTTGATATGGAAGTTGCATGTCAGCTGCACTTTGGTCTGTGGAAGCCTATTAGAGCAGAAAAAAGAACCATTTAAGTAAACTAAAATTTTCCATGACTTTCTTGGGAAATGAGAGAGAAAAGTTGAGGAAAATACTAAAATGAAGCATACAGATAAAGTCACAAAAATTCAAGGCAGTGTAAATACTTATTGGCCAAATTAAAGAGTCTAAATGAAAAAATTTACTGACTCTGTTTAGGATTCGTCCACTTGGAGTTGCATCAAAGAAGGACATGGGAGCACGGAAAATGCACAAATGCATTTTATTGAAAAGGATAGTTGCTGTCTTGTACCCTGCTGTTACAAGAAGAGTGGATCTGGCAAGGATGCAAAAAGAACTTGCAATAGCCAAAGCTACATAGACAATTATTAGTGTGAACCCACTAACAATAGGTTTCACATCTTTTGACACCGGAGTTGCCCAAGCCATCCAATAGTTGCTAGCAATTTGAAGGATCTGAAAGAGAATCTGCGCCAGCAAAATAAAGGGAACCAGAGACCCTCCATATGCTGTTGTGAGATATTTCCAATAGACTGGGAACCCAACTTTACCTTTTTCTCTCTCTTCTTCTTGAACGAGCTGTCCTATTGGCTCCGCAATCTCATCAGCTTTACCATTTTGTAGATCTTTATTTTCTTCTTTCAGGAGAACGCCATTGTTACTGCTCATGCCATCATTGTCCTTGCTGACACTTTCATTTCCAGAAGCTGACCCTGCCTGTTTGGAATCAAGTACTGATAAAGCTGTCTTATGTGCACCAACAAGCTCCATAAAATCAGACCCTGAATTGAGAATGTCATTGTACTTCCCAGCCTGCGTGATCCTTCCATCTTTCATGACCTAACCAGAAGGTACACAAGTTTAATCCAATGATTTCATTAGTTAAGATGATAAATCACAAGAACATTAAAGAATAGAAATTTCATCACTCACCAATATTACATCAGCAGCAGGTAAGAACTCTACTTGATGAGTAACATAAATAACAGTTTTTGAACTCAAAAGGCCAAGCAGAACTTCCTGTCATGCAATGATCAAACAAACAATTTTATGAGAAGTGTCATCCTATTTTGCTATGCATAAAGAAGAACGGAAAAAGAAAAACAAAACAGAAAAATATCACTAAGTACAAATATTTTCTTCATTTAGAACTAGAAGTACTTAATTAAAAGCAAATCAATGCCTGCACCATGTCCAATGGAATTGAGAAAGGAGGATTATTCACCTTAAATAAATGAGATCCTGTATGTGCATCAACAGCACTAAAAGGATCATCAAATAGATAGATATCAGCATCTTGGTAGAGAGCTCGTGCAATCTGTATTCTTTGTTTCTGTCCACCGCTCAGATTGATACCCCTCTCACCTATAACTGTTTGGTCACCAAATGAGAGGATTTCCAAGTCCTTCTTCAGGGAACATGCCTCTAGTATCCTTTCATACTTTTCTCTGTCCATCTCCTTACCAAATAATATGTTCTCTTCAATCTTGCCACTCTGTATCCAAGGTGACTGACCAACATAGGCTTTTTTCCCACATAACTTAAGTGTCCCTGAGATCTTGGGTACCTCTCCCAAAATGCAGGAAAGCAGGCTTGATTTGCCTGAACCAACGGTACCACATACAGCAACCCTCATACCATGGAATACTTTGAAATTTATATCTTTTAGTGTTGGGTTAGGAGAAGACAAGTCCCAAGAGAAATTCCCATTAGCTATCTCGACTGCTGTGTCAGAACTACCCATTGGAAACTTCTCTATAACATCAGACTGCAAGTCATCCAGACGGAGGAAAGATGCAATTCTATCAAGGGAAACCTTGGTCTGGATCATCATAGAAATAGTGTCAGGAAGATTATAGATTGGCTCTTGAAGAATCCTGAATGTTGCAAGTGCAGATAAGATCTTTCCAGATTCGAGTGGGATCCCCATAGGCATACAAGTACCAAAAGTGGCCACAGACACAAATGAAGGAGCACCCCAGAAGACAAAACTGACAATTGCTGAAGTGTAAACAAATTTCTTCAACCATCCTGTCTCTGTGTTCCGGAGCTCAACAACCTTAGACAAAAACTTCATTTCCCATGCCTGGAGCTTGAGGATTCTCATATTTCTTAAAATCTCAGATGTTGCTTTCATTCTTTTGTCTTTGGATTCCATCAACTTGTCCTGATATTTCTCCTGTAATCTTCCCAATGGATAGTTCAATAACATGACAATAATAGTTGAAACAAAGGCTGCAAGTGATGCAAGCCCAAGATTTTTATACAATATGAACAAAGCCAAACCAACTTGGATGATGACCAGCCATGGATCATGCATGTACCAGCTAAAGTCACCAATTCGCCCTGCATCAATAGTCATAAAATTGATGATTTCCCCACTAGTATGGCCCTGCTTTGACTGGCATGAAAGGGTCAAGCCCTTACTGTAGATCATCATCATAAGTGCTGAACGCATCCTAAGTCCAATTTGCTGCAACCTAAAGAACCAGTGCCTTTTTGTGAGGCACTCTACCAGCTTTCCAACCAAAAAGGCAGAAGCTAAAAGATATCCCTGATTTTTGAACTTTCCTTGCCCATTGAGGCATTGAACAAACGCATCTATAAGGTATGGACCAACATATGAAGCTGCTGTGTATAAAATTGCAAGCAAAGCTGTCCACAAAATTTCTTTCCAAACTGAAAAAAACAATGCCTTCACGAGCTTAAACGTAGTAACTCCACTAGTTGCACCACTATCAGACTCGAGTTTATTTCTGAAAAGTGGAAATGACCCAGCTACACTATCCACACTATGAAGTTGAGGAACATCTTCAAGGTCTAAAGTTTTCTTATTGCCAACAGCAATTAGAGAACCAATCCAAGAGAAGGTAAGAATACTGAAGAGACCAGCATTTGAGTAAGGCGTTACAGAATCACCACCTCTGGACTTAGTGGACTCTGAATTATTACTTGAATTACCATTCAATAGGGGTTCCTCAAGCAAGGTATCTTCACCCTTAATTTTCAAGAACCCCACATAACAGAGAAACAAACCAGTGAAAACAGAGACAGCATCTGAAGCTAAATACTGAACTTGACGTTGGGAGGACACATGTTTTCTATAAAGAACAATGTCCACAACAAGACAATAACAAGAAATTGAGAAATAAAATCCCCACCAAACTCTCAATAGAAATGGGAACTTAGTATCAGCTGAATTAGAAAACAGGGTATGCAAATAAACAGTAAGTGCACCCCAAGAGAGTGTTCTAAGCGCTAAATCCAAAAGGGTAACTAGTTCATCATCAGACCAACCATTTCTATACCAATAAAAATAACTCAACAGACACAAGACAAAATTGAACACCGAAACACCCAAACAACAGAACACACTCTGTTTATAACACAATGCCTTCTTATTCATATCAAATCTCTCTTTAAAATCTTCACTATTACCCACCCAAAGTTTCCTACAAAGAAAGGAAACTAACAACACAAATAACAAAACTAAGTGTAAAGAACCAGAAAACCCACGAAGGAAAATGGGTTCAAGGAGAAAATCAGTACCCGAATACATTAGTGAAGGTGAGTTGTTGGAAAGAAAAGAAACCATATTAAGCCTCAATGAATGAAAAAATTCCATGCTTGAGAGGTTTTTTCAAGATTTTAGCGAAATGGGTGTTGGGTTCAGCAATTGAATTTTTGTAATTTTTGTATTGTCAGTTGAATATGAGGTATCATTCATTTTGGGTGCTTATATAAATAGCGCAGAAAGAAGGTCAAAGATGCAATCTTTGAGGCATGGAAACGTGGAGGACAAGACTTGGGAAACGGAGATAGCCAAGAACGAGGTCCGAAAGTGAGACAAATAAAATTATAAGTTTAAAATTTTGACAAAAAAGGTTGGGCTTTTCATCCAATTTTCCATGAAATTCATGGATTCTCAAGTCAAAGCTTCGCATTCATCCGTTTCAGTGCAGTTAAACTAATAAAGTTAGTATGATATATAAAGGTTCAATCATAATCAATCACGTATTAGAACTCAATCAGCTAGGGTTCCTTTGTAATTTTTTAATATAAGCATTTTAAATCTGAATTTGTTTATTTATTTATTTTTTTTAATACTTTTTTATTTATTCAATTAGAAATATACTAGGTTGAAAAATTTATTTCTTTGCTAAAGAACCTACATTCAGCCATTAATCTACCAAACTCAGACCAATCTTCATTGCTAGAGTTATAAGCATCCACCATCAATTTAGCTTCTAATTCAAAATCAACATTTAAGTATTGCAAGTTGATCACCCATTGTATTGCCTCCCTTAACCTACTGCTTCAGCTCTTTTAACTGAACAAATAAGACTAAGCTTCATAGATTTACATGCCAAAAAATTAAAAATAACTGAACAAATATGAGTATTGATAATATGATATTGATGTTATAGGTATGGCAATCCAAAGTCTAAAAAATCTCCTCAATTTCTGTCTTTCTCAGATTATTTATACGGCAGGACAAGTTTTGTTTCCTTGGCCACCAAACCACAATAATAAAAGCAGAGGAAAAGACAAAAAGACTTTGAATTTTCCATGCTCGTGTTGGACCCATTTTGTAAATTTTCTTGCAAATTGTTTTAAGGTGAAGAAGACATAAAATTTTCATCATTAAATGAAAAAAAAAACAACATTAATTATTTAGAGAAAACATCAATTCTTTCATTTTATCTAAATTTTGTTTTAAATATATAAAAATGAAAACACATACTAAAAATGTTAAAACATTTTAATTTTTTTTATATAAATTTAAATCAGATGAAAATTTAAATTCAAAACCTTTTAAACTTTCAACTCTATACAAACAATTTTAATATCATTGAATCAAAGATTCATTCACTAAAATTTAATTGAATATAGTAATATATAATTTTTTTCCTTATTAATTATCCTATGTAAGTTGTAATCACTTTCTCTTTGTTTGAACATTAATAATGTGCAATTCAATTAGTAAAAAGTTTATTTTAATAGCAAAAAAACAAATTAAAAAAAAAAAAAGAACATATAAAAACAAATATATTTATTACTAATAAAGGATACGAATAAATAAAGAGCAAGAAAATATATTTGTTTTTCCACATAGGATGATGGGAACTTGAGAACAGCAAATTTGGCCAGGAGTGCAAAACATTCCACCATAGACTAAGATATTAAAATTGCCACTAAGAAATTTGTGCTTCTTTGACAAGAAATGGAATGATGAATCATCCCTATTCTTGATTTTTTTTGGTTTTAATGAAAGGTTTAGATGTTGAAATTTTGAAAATGTTTTTTTTTTTTTTAATATTTAAACTCGTAATTTCTAATTTCTATGAGCTATTTTTGTATCATTAAAAGCTCATTGATCCAACAACTAAGAATGAAACAGTGAAATTAAAAAAACCTTTCCTTTCAATTTCCTTTCAGTTTTCATAGTATAATATATGGACTTCAATGAATATATAGACTAAAAGTACACATACATTTAAAAGTATAAATTTTAAAATTATATTTAAATGGATAATTTCTAAATTATAATAATGAAGCAATTAGAAAATATACACAAAACATTATATGATATTCAGAAAAAATATAGAAAATAATTTAAAATTAAAATAGAATAGAATATTAATATATATATATATATATATATATATAATAAAATTTTATTTTTAAAATATTAAAAGTCTATTAATTTTAATTATTTGAATAAAATGAGAAACTCAATAGATGACATTTGAAGAGAGAAAAAATTTGTTGTGGAAAAAAAAAAAGGCAAATAATTGTATATGAGACAGAAAAAAGGCAAAGGCCGAAGAGTTGGCCCAACTTGATTATGCTATAAAATTTTAATAATGTGTTGATGGTATTACAAAAACTATATGATAGTGTTGTTAAGAATTTTTAGTTATGAAATATTTTATTTATCAGGTGCAATTATTACTAATTTTTATTAATATCAAATTTTTATATTTTTAACAGTGTGACATAATGCTGAATTTACCACAACCACTCGTAATACGCATTGCATACAATCATAGACTAAATTAATTTTTATGGTCCTCTTCCCTCTTAATAAATTCTTAATTTGACAGGAAAAAAAATACAAGGAAAACAAATTGCAGGACCCCAATATTTTTAAAAATGAATATAAAAAATTAAAATTCAAGAAAAATTT
>CATKHJ010580239.1:0-20073 GCA_949750685.1 Vernicia montana | reverse complement strand
TAGTTCATTTGATTATTCTTAATGCTATCTATTGTTGAAATGTTATAAAGTATGTAAAGCAAAAATCTCCATCTAATGTGGGGCATACATCAGTCATGTGCGCATGGTAAAGAAGGCAGTGTATCCGCCTTAGCTAGGAAGGGTGGTCCTTGCCGAAAAACCTGATCAGTTTTTTGCTTGACTTATTATGAGTGTGCGAAGCATTAGCCGACACTCGATCTAAATGTGAATGAGAACATACCGTTCTCGAATTTCTGATTTCTACTAAAATAAAATAAAGTAAAGTGAATTGTATTCAATTGCCTTACTATAAATCCCAAATATTGGTATAATAAATGAACCTCATTGTAATAGTTTCAATTGCCCAATTGCTCATATTGCCTAAAGGCATTAAAGCTACATTGATCCTTATATTCTATAATTTCATTTAGCCAGCATAACATGTTTATGTATTCACTGAGATTTATATCTCACCCCTTAGTGGTTTATTTTTTTCAAGTGCTATAGAGGTTGAGACAAGGTAAAACTCAAGCTTCATCTCTTCGCTTGAGGTTTACTCTATCCGTATTCATTTTGTCCATTTTGATTATATTATATAATGAGTATGTATCTCCAAGAGTCAAGTCTAGAGTTCCATGGTCATTGTGATATTGAGATGTATTAGTATTATTAAATTCTGTATATTATTTTGGGACTGTAATATATGATATTTTATCGGAGTCATGGTATTATGAATCATATTATAAGTAATGGCATACATTTTATGTATGAATGATATGGAATGGATAGTAATGTGTTTCAGGTTCTGCTCTGGGAATTGTTGTATGCGTGATTGGTTATAGTATGGGAATGTGTTCTACGGGTTTTCGGTGGCCTTACGCCTACCCATGCCCTAGGATTGTCACGGCTCGAAAGTCGGGTCTTGACAATGATCTTGAATCAAATTTGGGCAACCAAGAGAGGGATTCAAGAACAACCAAAGAAAACTTGATGGTGGAACTAGGTGTGGATGATCTAGAGGCTTCACACTTAGGAAGCTCTTTGTCAAAGAATAAAGGAACCTACAAGAGGTAATGAGATTACTCTTCCTTCCTCTTTACTTGTATATGTGTTTTACACACAAATTAATTGATTGCTTGAATGTAAGTTTGGACCAAAATAGGTGAAGTGAAATTTTAAATTGTTTGAAATTTCACCCCACCACTTAGCTTTCGCTACTATTGGGGCCACTCTTCCATCAGGAAATGGTTACAAGGAACTTACTAGGAAGAAGAAGTGACATGGGCAATTTTTGAAGAGGAATTATGGTCACGTTTCGATCCAACAAATTGTGAGGACTTTGACGAGTCTTTATCAAAAGTCAGACAGACGGGATCCTTACGTGAGTATTGAAAGGAATTTGAGAGATTGGGAAATAGAGTACAAGGGTGGACACAAAAGGCATTGGTGGGTACTTTTATGGGAGGCCTCAAACTTGAAATAACAGATGGAATTCGGATGTTTAAGCCAAAATCCCTAAAAGAAGCCATCAGTTTGGCTAGGATGAGGGATGAACAACTGAACCGCCAAAAGAAAGCCACACGTCCATTCAATAGGACCACTACTGATTCTTCACCAACAAAACCAAAGTTTGCTTCACCCATGAAATGACTCACTTGAGATGAGATGCAAACGAGGCGTGCTCAAGGTCTTTGCTTTAACTGTGATGAGAAATTTGTAATGGGGTACAAATGTAAGGAGCCACAGCTGCTGTTGCTTGACAAAAATTGTGATGAAAGTGAACCGGACGACGAAGAGACAACCCACACTAACCTTCAAGGAGAACTTGAAATTTCACTCCATGCTCTCACTGGATGGTCAACCACCAGAACCATGCGAGTCTCAGCTAAAGTGGGGCACCATGAACTGATTGTTCTTATTGATAGTGGATCAACCCATAATTTAATCAACGAAAGAATAGCTAAGTTGTTCCAACTACCGGTAGTGCCGACTGAACCTTTTAATGTGAAGGTAGTTAATGGTGATCCCATAAAGTGCCAAGGGAGGTTTGAAGATGTTCAAGTCATATTGCAAGGAATTCCATTTACCTTAACTCTTTATTCATTACCACTGATTAGGTTGGATATGGTGTTAGGAATTCATTGGATATGTGATTGGAAAAGAATGACAATGGAGTTTTCATGGAGGGATCAGCGTCATCAATTGGAAGGAATTAACAGACAACCAATTCAGCCTACGAAGTTCAAAACAATTTCAAAAGAGATGAAGCAAAGGAATTCTATATTTGCAGTTTGTATACAAGCATCCATGGAAGAAATGTCTCAAAGAACTCAACCAGAAATGCTGAATTTATTACAAGAATTTGAGGACATTTATCAGGAACCAAAGCAACTTCCACCAGAAAGGGAGATAGACCACCACATCAACCTCAAAGAAGGGACTGAGCCAATTAATGTACGACCATATAGGTATGCCTATTTTCAAAAATCTGAAATAGAAAAACAGGTTTATGACATGTTATAATTGGGGTTAATAAGGTCTAGCACAAGCCCATTTTCTTCTCCTGTCTTATTAGTAAAAAAGAAAGATGGAACTTGGCATTTTTGTATCGATTATAGAGCTCTTAATGCTGTAACCATCAAAGATAGATTTCCTATCCCCACTGTTGATGATATGCTTGATGAACTCTATGGGGCAACCTTCTTTACTAAACTTGATTTACGATAAGGTTGATACGGGTACACCCATCAGACATTCACAAAACTGCTTTTCGCACACACAATGGTCATTACGAATATTTGGTTATGCCCTTTGGCTTGTGTAATGCTCTTTCTACTTTTCAGACCATTATGAATTCAATATTTCGTCCACATCTTCGAAAATTTGTGTTAGTATTATTTGATGATATTCTAATTTATAGCCCTAATTGGACCATGCATCTTGAACATGTTAACAAGGTTTTTGAAATATTAAGGCATCACAAATTTTTCATCAAGCTTAGCAAGCGTGCATTTGGCCAGTAAGAAATTGAATATTTGAGTCACATTTTAACTTCAAAAGGTGTCAAGGTGGACCAAGGGAAAATTGAGGCTATGCTTAATTGGCCAATACCCACTAATATTTCTGATTTGCGTGGATTCTTAGGACTTACAGGTTATTACAGAAAGTTCGTCCACAACTATGGAGTTATAGCCCATCCACTCACCAACCTATTAAAAAAGGGGCAATTTCGATGGACGGATGAGGCAGATGAAGCATTCAAGGCCTTAAAGCATGCAATGACTTCTACTCCTACACTTGTTATTCCTAACTTTAATGAACCATTTCTCATTGAATCTAATGCTTCAAGTGATGGCATTGGAGCGGTGTTAACTCAACAAGGAAGACCCATAGCATTCATGAGCTGAGCTTTGGGAGTCACAAAGCAAACGTGGTCTACATATGCCAAAGAGATGCTTGCCATTGTTCAAGCTATTCGAACTTGGCGACCTTACTTGTTGGGTAGAAAATTCTACTTCCAAACTAACCAACGCAGCCTCAAATATTTGATGGAGCAGCTTATAGTGACACCAGAACAACAGAAATGGGTATCCAAGTTACTGGGGTATGACTATGAGTTTACTTATAAATTGGGAAGAGAGAATTCAATTGCTGATGCTTTGTTAAGAGTAATAGGTAGCCCTAGCCTTAATACTCTTTTTGTCCCTCAAACATCTTTGTGGAATGCAATCAATAGTTAAGCCAAAGAGCAACCATACATGGTCCGAATCGGCAAGCTTGCAACTCAAAATCCTAGAAATCCATACAAATGGCGCAATGGTTTGATTTTTTATAAAAATCGGGTAGTAATTCCTCCTACTTCCCAACTTGTCAATTAACTATTGCAGGAATTCCATGATTCACCAGCAGGAGGACATTCTGGAATATTGAAAACATATAAGTGAATGGCACAACAATTCTATTGGCCATCAATGCGTAAGGCGATTCAACAATATGTAGCCTCTTGCACTGTTTGCCCAAGAAATAAAATAGAAACATTATCTCCAACTGGTCTTCTTCAACCTCTACCTATCCCTTACCAAGTTTGGGACGACATCACCATGGATTTCATTGAGGGGCTGCCGCCATCTAATGGCAAAAGCACTATTTTTGTGGTAGTTGATCGCCTGAGTAGATCAGCTCATTTTATGGCTCTGTCTCATCCTTACACAGAAAAAATTATAGCTGAAAAGTTTGTAGAAGGGATTGTCAAGCTTCATGGCATGTCAAAATCAATTATTTGTGATAGAGATCCCATTTTCATCAGGCTCTTTTGGCTTGAATTCTTTAAAATGCCAGGTACTAAGCTGCAAATGAGCTCGGCCTATCATCCTCAAACTGACGGTCAATCCGAAGTAATTAACAGGTATGTCGAGCAATATCTTCGATGCTATGTTTGTCACCAACCCAAAAAATGGAGTTCTTTTCTACTATGGGCTGAATTTTGGTACAACACTTCATATCACTCTTCTATTGGGATGACACATTTTCAAGCTCTTTATGGGAGACCACCGCCAAGTATCCCATATTATCAAGTTGGAGCATCTCCTGTTCATGAAGTGGATCAGACAATGGTATCACGAAATACCATTATACAACAGCTCAAAATTAATCTACAAGTAGCAATTAATCGAATGAAACAATTCGCTAATTCAAAAAGAAGAGACGTGGAATTTCAAGTGGGAGATTTGGTCTTCCTTAAACTCTACCCTTATCGCCAGCAAACTGTTTATAGAATAACATATCAAAAGCTGGCTAGTCACTTTTATGGTCCTTACCAAATTGATTCAAAGATTGGGAAGGTAGCTTACAAACTCAAACTGCCTGAAGGTTCTCGAATTCACCCTGTTTTCCATGTTTCAATGCTTAAAAAACACATCGAAGAAACTAAGGCCACTAGCACATAATTATCGCCCATTGCTGATACTGGTGACATTATTATAGAACTTGAGGCTATTTTGGATACAAGATGGGTTAAGAAAGGGTCAAGTTTTATTGAGAAAAGTCTTGTCAAATGGAAGACGCTTTCAAAAGAAGATGCTACATGGAAAAATACACTCGAGCTGCAAGATAGGTTCATCAACTTGAACCTTGAGGACAAGGTTCCACAGAAAGAGGGGGACAATGATGAGCCAAAAAGATCAACTCGTGTGCCTATCAAGAATCCAAAGTACAAGGATTAAATATGCGTGGACAACTGGACATACAAAGTGACAAGTGACCTGGGCCATGTGTTTGCAGATTATGCCTTCAAATTTGCATTATTTGATTTTTTTTTTTTTTTTTGTTATTTTTATTTGCTTAGGAACCGGTCAATAAGTTAGAGAGAATATTGTCATTATTTCATAATTGTTATTGTTTGCTATTTTAAGTAGCTGCTTCATTCCTTTTATTTAGAGAAGTAGTTGAGTCATTTGTATATTTGAACTCTAGTATTTGGCAATAAGAAGTATCAGAGTTTCAAACAAAAATACAAGGTTTATTCTCACCTTAATTTTTACTAATTTCTTAAACAGCTTTGACTAGGACCAATCAACACTTTTGACATGGAGCTTAATTCACATATTCATTATTAGCTTGGGCACATATCATGATACTTATTAGACATATTTTATACATATGACTAGTATCAGGTAGGGGTATTACAGCAGATTGTCATCAATTCGACGGTAACCACATAAGATAATTGAGTGAAAATAAGTGTTTATTGAGTTGAGTGATAAAAAATGTACAAAAGCACTTCAGGACCATTTATAAAGCATTTACAGGAATATTAAAGCAAATAAAAAATGATCACAAAAAACTCTTATCCTAATCTGGCGAAAATACAAGTTGAATGGGCTCACTATGCACATTTGGCCTAATTAATATACTGAGGCTATTTACACGGATCCGTTTCAACTCTCTTATCAAATAAGGAACTAGGCCCATTGATCAATTTTTGAGCCGACATCAACATAAGTATTTTCATATTAATCCATTCCATTATTACATATAACATATTTGAATTTGAAACTCGTAAATATAAAATTATAATTAGTTCAAAATAAATATAAATTTATAATTAGTTCAAAATAAATATAAATTTATAATAAATAATACATTTGATTTAAGATTAAATTATTATGCGAATAGAATATACTCAAAAAAAGGTTTTTTCTGCAATGTAGCAAAAATCTTTTGGCTGTTAGGAATTTAAAATGAATGTTATACTTACACTTGCTACTTGAGTTCACAATAAATTTTCTTCAAGATATGTAATTCATTTGTTAATCAAAATAAATTTCATGTTGATTTTATTACCTGTATTTACGGAAGATGGATCTATATGAATGTGAGAGATAATGTACTATTTTCATGTATACTGAGTGCATCTAATAATTTTTCATTTCAAGAGAATTCAGTGCACCTAAATACACATAAAAATAGTGGACCTTGCATTCACATTCAGGTGATTATTCAAATTGACCCACCTAAATATGAGAAATAGTGTCTTATGAATCTTCATCTGTACCAAGTGCATCTAATCATTTTCCTTATTCCAAAGTAATTTGTGAAGTTCATTAAAAGTTGAAAAACAATAAGGTTTAGTTTAAATATTATACTCGTGGAAGCAGGCACATGGATGTTGAGAATTTTCTATATGCCTGCAAAGATCAACAAAATCTTTCCATTTGTTTCTAGAAATTATTATCCTGGAAATTATTTTCCTCCGATTTCCGTATTTTCCATTGTTTAGTTCACTCAAGAAAATTAATTAAAGAAAGATATTTCTCTAATCAAAGAGAAAAAACTAAGTTGAATGACTCCCTATTTAGAAAAGGAAAAAACAATTTTTGAATTTTAAAAAAGTTACAATGAAAGGAAATCATAAAATGCAAACCTATTAATCCATCAATAACCATCACCAACCACCAGCACCAATCGCTAGTGACCATCAGTAATCACCATATTTTATCATTTTATATATTTTTTGTTTTCATATTCAATAATAAATTAAAAAATGAATAAAATTCTTACAAGTCAAAATATATTTCTAGTATTTTCCGATTGATTTTCAATATCGAAACCAAACAATAAACTCTTTGAAAAGACAAGTTATTTTCCCAAATCAAACGAAATCAATATACTAATGTACTAATATCGCCTTACATTCACTATGACCATTCTTTCATTGAAATACTATAAAACTAATTAGGAATACAAAACTTACTCCAACAAATTCCCAATTTAAAAAATAAAAAATAAAAGTATAATGTTCGTCCAATTTTCTAACGATGGACTTTACACTTCAAGAATGTATCCTCTGTTTTCAATCACAAAACTAAATGCAAATGAAAAACCTGAGACAATGAAGGGGCCTAATTAATAAAGTACATCATCTAACATGGAGATACAGTTAACAAGAACTGCAATTAGCAACCAGAACACAAAAAAAAAATACCTAATCTCACCGGCAACAAAACCTCAAACAATGAAAGGGCAACAGCAGGAATCATGCTCAAGCAATAGCATATGTGATTGTCTCTGACTCTTTGGGTCGCCACAAGGATTTCTCAACATAAAGCAATCCCTCCTTGTCCTTAGAGTAGGTCATTCGGACCTGCCAGAGCATAGACCTCAGTATGTTCTCCAGCTCACTAACAGTCTCAACATCGTCTCGGACAATTAGCTTTCCTTCTGGTCTAAGTATCCGATCAACCTCCACAACTACAGCAACTAGATTGCACCTATAAGACCCACAAGGAGCAACATCATGATTGCAGACTATCACAAATGATGGAAGTACTAAGCAGTAAATTTGAGAATTGTTTGTACACACCTCTTTTTAACCTTTGAGAAGAGATGATCTGCATGGAGAAGATCATAAGATCTAGGATAGGTGCTAAATGATTCACACCAATCATGGTAAATACCGAAAAGACCACGCTCATAAATTATTGGTAAAGTATCTGGGGAATCTATGGGGACCACATTCATGACCCAGACATTCATATCCTTCAGAGCTGCAGCAAAACTGCAGGCACAGTAACATCAGAAGTTCAGAACAAGATGAGGGCGAAACAATGTCTATATTTATTTGCATGTGTTCGCTATAACATCATAAACCTACTCAAGAGGAGGGCAGTGCCTTTCCAATAAGAAGCAGATTATGATCAATTCCATCAAATTGATTCATAAAAGTAATGAAACTATGAAATAATAAGAATGATAATTATATCAACGTAGAGGGCAGTACTCATGGTTGGTTTGTTTTGCTAAAAGGATAATTTTGCTTACCCTCCATAGATAGATCTCATGTCCATAACATTCCTCACAGATTGCCATTTTATTCCCATTCCATTTAGATATGACTTGGACACCACCCGCTTCCAGTGCTCATAGTCAGAAGTGAAATCCTCTGGTTCTGGTTTACCATAAACTCCAACTTTAGAACTTAACATCCAATAAGGTACTTTCTCCACCCTAGCCGGCCATTGCACTGGCCATTGAGACCCACGTTCTCCAGAATCTACAGGAACCTTGTGCATACATGCTTGCAGTGGAACATTCCTATGTAAGAATCAAACTAAAAGTTAGGGCTAGAATGACAATCAATTCCATAGGAGCAAATCTGTTCCAGGAAAAATTAACAGATTCCTTCAAATAGGGTGATTTACTTTGTCTTTCCAAACTTATGTGCATGTATTTTTTGCATAAATATAAAAGCACCAGAAAGATGGTCCAAGACAATTTAATACAAGGTGCAATCGTAAAACCATGAAAGAAACATCCACAACGAACTTTTAACAGCCAAAAAACCTACCAGGCAGCATTAGGATCATCAGAGGCTTCACAGAGCAGAGGCTCTTGTTCTGATCTTTTCTCATAGCAGTCATTGGAAGTAGGCTTCCTGTAGATAGCTATGCCCACACCATTCACTGTATCCTTGTTAATGGACACAAGATCCCAGCACATAGTTTTGATTAGTTCAGACATAGCTGCAAACAATTATCACAAAATGTAACCAGTTGTTAGAATCAGTCAGCATCTCACAAGATAATATCATTGCATATTTGTTTGTGAAGCCATCTACCTTTCCAAATTTCAACATCTTCAGCAAGCTTCTGATAAACAGGTGTAGCAGACCACACAAAGAAACCACCAGGTCGCAACACACGATTCAACTCCAAAAGAAGTTTACCACCTGCAAGTGTTGATTTTCATTGAAGAAATGAGTAAAATTAAAAGCTAAATTCACCCTCTTTTTATTCTCTTATCATAAAAATAAAAATGACAATTTTTTATCTGACATGTAAACAAAACCTGAATCCACAGCCAGCCCAAAATGACCCAAAAATTTGAGGGCTAGATTACAGGTGATCCGATATACAAGGTCAAAAGTAACTCATTTGGGTTTGACTACTGAAGTCAACAAAAATATTTTTAAAAAAATTGTAGATTTCAAAATTCTAAAAATTCGTTGGAACTATTAAGCAAATATTTTGATAATAACCCCTCAAGTTACATAAGTTTAATTATTTTGCTTAAACAGTTAAATAAAGAATCCACTTGATAAACTTTGTTTTTTTGTTTTTCTTTCTGTTTTGGTTTTTTTTGTTACTGTACAAACAAAAACAAAAATGAAGACACAATTCTTCCTCTTCTTTATATTAATCCCAAATATTTAAATTTAATGAATAAATAATTAATTTGGCATTAATAAAGCCCCAATATTTATATTAATAAAAAATAATTTAATTAATAAATATTTATTTTAATACGGAAATCTAAAGCATGAAACTACATGAACCTATCTATCTAACCTAAAGATAATGCTAATATATTTTAAAGATAAATGAATAAACTAACTCTAGAACTCAATAATTTGATATAACAAAGTAAATAATTTGATATAAAATCATTGATACTTTAATTTTCAACTCAAATAGCCACTGCTGCACAAACTTGGCTGAGATTTTTTTTTTTCTTTTTTCTGAAAACTTAATTTTATGGATGACCAACCCCATATTTTCATTTAAAAACAAACCCAAAAAAATACCAGAACATGGCTCAAATTCCTTTTGTAGCTTAACCCTATTGGTATTTTGAACTCACTTGAAATCCCAAACAACCTAAATCCAAACCCATTTGGAAGAATGCACCCGAAAAACCCAATCCAACCCGCTCAACCCAACCCATTTGCCACCTCTAAGAAGAACTTATCTAAGAACACCATTTTGTAAGAATTTAGCTATAAAAAGAGGTCAGCTTAGGACACAAATCTAAGAATTACAACACAAAAGTCAAAAACTTGAAAGACCTTTAACTCTTCTGCTGTAATGACATGCAAAGATAGTCCCTACCTTCAATATGCCATGGGACTCTACATCGAGCGCAGTGGACAATATCAAAAACTCTGGCTGGAAAAGGAAGTCTTTGTGTGCCCATTACAGCAGATATAGCAGGAATTCCTCTTTCAAGAGCAAATTGCACCTGGGCTTCATGTTCATCTTTAGGGGCAAATGACATTGCGAGGACATCTCTATCAAACAGAAAGCCTCCAAAGCTAGCTACCCCACATCCAACATCCAATATCACACGAGAGCGTTTTCCCCATGCAATGTCAGGCACAGACTGCATAATAAATATATTAATATCAAGAACAAGAGAACAAGCATGCCAAATAAATGAAGCATGGTTTTTAATATTGGCCGATACGTTATGTATCGGATTTTTAGCATAATGAAACGATATTTCCCGTTACAATACAAGTGATTCGAAATCACATTTTTTAAATAAATTTTATAATAAATGATTTTTTTACTAAATATTTGTCACTTTAAATTATTAGACATACATGATAATGATATTTGATTGAAGTATTTACTTAATATTTTTTTGAGTCATTTTGCAAAATTTGGAAAAATTATTCACAATAGCGGCAATCGATTCCGTTACACAGTTTCTGATTCCAAAACCATTATTTAAAACTCAAGTTGACCCATGCCCCCACTCCTCCTAACCCATTTAGTTCTTTGTTTTGGATACCGTAAAATTCAAACCAGCTCCTATGGCCTCAAATACTGAAATTTTGGTTATGAATTTGAGCATACCCTGCATCCTATTATTGTCCTTTTGGTACAAGATTCTACGATCAAGCCCAAAAGGTAAGCAATAAATCCAGAAACTCTTAAGTTCCATCCCTTAGGATGGCCACCATTGGGATTTAAACTCAGGTAAGACCCTTCATGCGGTTTAACCAAGATAATTTCTTGCTCAACTAACCCATTAGGATCATGGAATCCATATATCTAGGATATATAAGAGTAAACGTCCTGTAATGATAATCAAATGATTGTTCAAATCCAATTATCTAGCATCATACACTAATTGCAGTCCAGAATATATAAAGATCAAAAGTAGGGGGAGAGGGAAATAGTCACAAAAATCATGAGTTTTACTGCTTGTACCAACAAGTTCAATTGAATTAGTGAAAGGATACTTGCATAAATATATGTAGTTCATGGTGCATATACTTAAAATATTATAATCCAAATATATCCATAAGTAAAATCATATCTATTCAGCAAAAAGGAGAGAGGCAAAGGCACAAAGTCAAGTAAAAATCAAAGACTATAATTATAATATATGCAAAAGGTGGTTAAGTGGTTAACACGAAAATCAAAAGATAAGCAAAATTACAAGATAAATATAAATAGAATGAAGATCAAATAACAACTGAATTTTTTTAAATTTTCACCTCATTTATGAAATCAATGTAATGTAAAGCACCATGCTTAAACTGCGTTCCACCGCCAGGGAAAGTGAGGTATTCACCAGTAACTTTCACCCAGTTTTGATGCCCTTTAATTTGTGCAAGTTTGGTGTGGGGAACATTATGGTACCATATCTGTGGAAACAAAATGCATCAATTTCATCATAGTAAGAAGAAAAGCAAACTGACAGTAAACTTGCATGAGCTAATATTTCATACCTTTTCCCTGCTATTGGGCCACTCAATTGGGCGTTTATATTCTTCAGGAAGTTGAACAAGACAAGTTGGAGGTTCCTCAGGACAGTGCCTTTCCCGATGTTCATAGTGCTTCGTAGAACGAAGACTCCTAATTGCTTTCCAATTGTCAAGACATGGAATGTAATCGGGCCCAGCAGTGACATTGCACACTTTCCAATTGTATGTGTTTTGTTGATTAGAAGATAGTTGAGCTTCTTTCTCATTCTTTGATTCTGCTGCTTGAGTTGACCATGACCTGCTCTGAGTGGTGGTTTCGTTCAAAAGCTCTGATTGAGCCCCTGAGGGAAATACCTCACCTAAACTTTGGTTGTTGGATTGATCATCAGAGGTTTTCTCCAACTCCTTGTTATCTTTTATATCCACTTTCTCATCCATCTGACCATTCCCTGTTTTCCCATCCTTTGCATCACCAGAATTCCCATCTGATTTTTTCTGTGTGTCATCAATATCAGATATCTTCTCTATTCCACCAGAATTTTCATCCAATTTTGTCTCATTCTCATCAGTAGCTGGTTTCTTCTCAGTCTCATCCAATTCAGATTTGTTCTCTTGTGAATTATCTTGAGAATCTCCTTGTCCAGCAACACTACTTTCAGGATCATTGGATTTTGTCCCTCCAGCTTCTGAGTTTTCTTCTCCATCTGGTGTTTTTGAATCCCCATCTTCTGCATTACTCTCTTCATTTTGCATCTCAGTATTCGAGCCATCATCAGTCTTATTCACTCCATCTTGCTTTTCCTCAGTTTTCTCATCTTGCTTCTGTTCTGGATATGTCTCTTGAGTTTCTTGGGTGCTAGAGTTGTTTTCTCCCTGAGATTGATTTACATTGTTGTCCCCTTTCGTTGCATCCTCAGGCAAATCACCTGGGCTATCCTCAAATTGCCGATTGCTGCTTTCATTGCTCTCTGTCACTTGTTCCTTTACCTCATTATTGCTCTCCTGAGCAGGCACATCTACATTTTGGCCAGGAACAACAGATGATGATGTCATCATCCATACCCCAACCAAACAGAGAGCCACAAAGACCACAATTGTCACTGTTGAACAGTAATTTGCCGGTTGCCTTCTGTTGTCTATTCGAGTATATTTTCCAAATGCCATCTTTTTTTTTTTTTTAACTTTCTTCAATCAATACTCAAAATCTAACCTGGAGATCAAAGACAACCAAGATTAATCTTCCAAAACAACCAACTAACAACCATTTTTGAGATATACAGTAAATTTGAAATTTCATTACAGTAGTACCGAAGTGCAAACAAATGTACGTATATCTGTTTTCAAAGGACTTAGCCATAGAAACCACAATTTTGAATATGCAAACAAATTAATAACTAATAACTAATAAAATGAACAAGAAACATTTGTAGATTTTGTGAAGTTCCTTTGTATATTAATAAAATAAATTATTTGATCTTTATAAGAAATTAAATGTTCCATCAAAACGTAAATTACAACCATTAGCCTACTAATAGTTAGATCAAGACTCAGATAAGAGCAATCACTCCCAAAAGAAAAGAAAAATCAAACCCAACCCAATAATCATTTCTAGAATTAGCAGTAGCATTTATAGTAATCCTGAGTAACAAAAGTACAATACCAAATCTATCTAAATTGATTCAGATCTGTAAAGAATAAACACAAATAACATTTCTGCTTCTTGTCCATTCTTTTTAACAACGAAAAACAACTTATGAACTTCTCAGAACACACATAGTAAAACCACATATATATAAACTGAAATGTCAGCAATCAGATTAAAAATCAAAATAGATCTGAACAAATGCTATAAAACTACAAAGAGAGGGCAAGACAAATCCATTAGAGTTGCTATATGTGTGAAAAAGATCTGAGGAGGTAAATCAGCTGAGTATTAGCACCTTATTATTGAAGAAGAATAATCGAATTTAGCGTTATTAGTTCATATCTCTTCTTCAACTTCTGTCGAGACAGATAGAGAGAGAAGGAAAGAAGATGAAATTAGCAGAAGAGCAGGTTCAGTTTTTTAATGCGGTTTAGGAGTTTTGTGTTGTTGTTAGTACAAAATTCCTAGAATTAATGAGAGAGAGAGATTATGGGAGAGGAAAGTGGACGGCCTTTGTCAAATGAAAATAGGAAGAGAGAAGCGAGAGATGCGGCCACAAGAAATGGCATGAAATCAGTGCACTAGGATAATTTACATGCACAGAGATAGATAATCAGCAAGCCACTAATGGGTCCTTTTCTGTCAATAAATTAATTAATTAATGAAACACACAACACAAATTTCCTTTTTTGTTTTTGATTTTGATATTTTTGTTCTTTTTATTTTTTTTGGAAGTAAATCTACAACCTATCTACATCTATACAATAGATATTTTATTCCGTTACTTTATTTTCAACAAATTAAATCTATTTTATTTTATTTTATTTTATTAAAAAAATTATTCTTTTATGAAAAATCATAATTTTTTTTATATTTTTCATAAATTAAATTATTTTTTTTAATTTTTCTTAATTGTGAAAAAAATTTTAATTTTACGAAAATATAATTTATTTTGTACAAAATAATAGCTTTAAGAAAAAGTTCTTAAATTAATAAAAAAAAACTTAATTTCATTAATTAGTTTTATAAAATTAACGAAATGAAATAGAAAAATAATTTTAATAATTAATTTTATGAAATTAGTGAAGTAATTTCATTAATTAACTTTACAAAATTAACAGAATAATTTCATTAATTAACTTTAAGAAATAAATGAAATTAACGAAATAAAATAAAATTAATAAAATTATTTTTTTCTTTAATTTAAGAACTTATTTTTAAAGTTATTGTTTCGCACAAAATAAATCATATTTTCATAAAATTAAATTTTTTCGTAATTAAGAAAAATTAAGAAAAAATAATTTTATTTAAAAAAAATATAAGAGAATTGTGATTTTTCGTAAGAGAGCTATTTTTTTAGTAATTACAAAATTATTTTTCTTTTTTTGTTAATTTATAAATTTTTCGTAAAGATATTATTTTACACAAAATAAATCATATTTTTATAAAATTAAATTTTTTTTTTTTTGCAACTAAGAAGAATTGCGAACAAATATAAGAAGATTGTGATTTTTTGTAAGAGCGCCATTTTTTTCGTAATTACAAAATTATTTTTCTTTTTTGTTAATTTAGGAACTTTTTCATAAAGTTATTATTTTGCAGAAAATAAGTTATATTTTTGTAAAATTAAAATTTTCTTTCGCAATTAAAAATAATTACGAAAAAATAGTTTAATTTACGAAAAAAATATAAGAAAATTGTGATTTTTCGTAAAAGATCCATTTTTTTCGTAATAGTTAATAATAAAAAAAAAAAAGTAAGTTTACTTTGTTAAAAACAAAGTAATCATAGAAAACACCATATACAATGTATTAAAAAAATAAAACTTTTTTTTTTTTTAGTATGCACTTACCACTCCACTAATTTATGTCTTAGTGTACAAAGAGATAAAACTTTTGAATTGCTCGTTAACACATAATTTTTAATATAAAAAACAAAAAAAAAAACCTTCTTATTTTTAATTTGATTCATTATTATTATTTTCTTTTCTTTTATATCTTAATTAAAGACAAAATTTATTAAAAAATTTTATAAAAAAATCATAATACAACTAAAAGTTGTAATTCTAATTCATATTTCAAAAATGATTATAATAAATAGTTTCACTATAAATACGTGTTTATGATATTATTATTTCCCTTATATTCGTATTGGTTTCACAATATCAATATCTCATATTCGTTTAAAAAATTAATCTCTCATATTTAATATGTTAGTGTTTTTTATGAATTTTTTTATTAGTTTTAGTTTAATTTACATGTTAATGGCTTAATTTTATATTTATATCTTTCATATTCAATATGGTATTTTTTTATAAATTTTTTTATTAGTTTTAGTTTAATTTACACGTTAATAGCTTAATTTAAAATTTATATATATTTATTTGTATAAATTAATTCTTCTAGTTTATTTCTATTATTATTTTTTAGTTCAATTTTCTTTTTTTTTTTAAGGAATTTGTTCAATTTTCTTTATTTTTATATGTTAATAACTTTTTTTTTCTATATATATCAATACTATATATAAAAGTATCTTAATTTTAAGAGGTAAAACTCTTGAATTGCTCATTAAAAATATGAATTTTAATGTAAAAGATATAAAAGACCTTCTTATTCTTAAATTGATTGGTTTTAAAAATAATTCCTTTTTAAAAAATAGTTAGTATCATCTTTAATTTAAATTAATATTTTTTTAAATTAGTTAAATTTTTTTCAAGATCAGTATACAGAAAAAGTTTCGGTTGAAAGTATTGATCAAAAGTTTTATACTAGCTATGTTAATTAATATATATATATATATATATATTCAACAAATATGTTCACCAATATGGAAAGAATAGATGCACTTTAAGAATCACAAAAAGAATAAACTATTATAGTATTGATTTTTTGAAAGAATTGGATAGAAAGATATAATAATGGCAATGGACAATAAAAAAATGATTTTAATAGATAATATAGTGAAAATAATTATAGAATTAATATTATATCTTTATTTTTGTATTTTAATATTTTAGTTTTATATAACTAATATTTTTTTTTTCAAGGGAGCAAAGATTCAACTTGTTATGTTCGGTAATGCAATGTAAAAGTTTAAAAACTTTCTTGATAAAAGGAAGACTTACACTATCAAAAATTGTATAGTGAAAAAAATTAAATACTAATTACTTAAATATTCATGAAAGTTTTTTGACTCATTCACTGTTTTTATTAATCTAATTAATTACATAAATTTTTAATTAATTATATTTCTCCATCAACTTTAGTTTATTTATATTTATGTTATATTTATAATGTTATTTTCACATGCTATATATTCCAAAATATCATTACAATGCACGTACTGAGTGACTAGTCTATTTTAAAAGGAAAAAAAATGGATATTTTTAATAATTTTAAATGAATAATAAATTATTATAATATCCCTAAGTTTTATCATAATAAGCACTCTAGTCCTTATTATTTTAAAATTAACATTTTTAATTCCTACTATAATTTTAATGAAAAATACAATATTTTGGGGGATTATAGTGTTCTATAATATAATAATTAAAGGATTCTAAATTGAAATTAAGTTAATTATATGGAATAGTAGCAAATATTGATTAAGAATTCATTAAATTAACTTTGAAATTAAATATATGATTAGTAGTCACCAAAGAATAAAGTTTAAAGTAGAAATAAAAATTGTATTGAGTTATTAGTAAAGTTGAGTCATTGATTAAGATATTTTGCAAATGTTCAATAGTTGTGATACCTAGAAATGGTATGAGCAGAAAGGAAGAACAAGAAGACCCTTTTCATTTATTGGAAAGAATAAAAGATAGTACGAGAAGTAGAGTGCATTAGCTCAAGGTGAGTGAAAAGTATATTGCTATTCCTGTGTTTGATTATGTGAGGCTCTTAAAGCCTATATTTATTGCTAAACCACCTATGTGACTATTGAAATCTCCTTCATATTAATTATTTGTTATCTATCGAAATTCGTGCTTATAAAATCATAAATCTTAATCTATTGATCTATTGGCATATTATATTCATTCCATATGAGACTATGTACATTGTCCTACTTGAATATTGAATTTGTTTCAATGGAGACAATATATATTAAATCCATTGTTTTTAAAGTTACTTGATGAGATCCATTGCTATTGAAGTTACTTGTATGAGACGTGTAAAGCATAAATTCTTAATTGATGTGGGTTAACATCAGACTGTGTACACACGAGATATCCGTGGATAGGGTATATTATTTAGATTCTAATTAGGAGGGGTCTAATAGTCCTAGACATGAGATCTGCCCCGTCTCATGCCAGTGCTATTAAGGATTGTAGAACGGGAAACATGCATAACCTAGCATTTGTTCCTAACTTTTATGAAGTGAGTATGCGTAACCTAGTCTCTGCTCTTCATATGTGATGCGGGGAGCACATCGCTCCTAACCTTACTGATTTCTACTAAATCTTATTATTGATCTGTCACGACCCGACTTTCGAGCCATGACGGTCTTAGGGCATAGGTAGGCGTAAGGCCACCGAAAACCCGTAGAACCTATTATTAATCTATAACCAATCATGCATATAACTATTCGCATATCAAAACTTGATACACATTACTATATCCATTCCATATCATCCATACATCAATGTATGTCAATAATACAGTACGATTCATAATACCATGACTGCGATAATTTATAAAATATTACAGTCCAAAAAGGGAATTACAGAATGTAACAATCTAAACTGTTTAATACCACAATGACCATGGAACTCTAAACTTGCCTTTTGGAGATACATACTCATTATGATATAATCAAAATGGACAAAATATATAGAAATAGACAGAGTAATTCCCAAGCAGAAGGACGAAGCTTGAGTTTTTACCTTGTCTCAACCTCTATAGCACCTGCAAAAAATATAAACTACTAAGGGGTGAAATATAAATCTCAGTGAATACATAATATCAACATGATATGCTGGCTAAATGATATTAAAGAATATAAGGATCAATGAAGCTTTAATGCCTTTAGGCAATATGAACAATTGGGCAATTGAAACTATTATAATGAGGTTCATTTATGATACCAATATTTGGGATTCAAAGTAAGGCATTTGAATAAAATTCACTTTATTTCATTTTATTTTAGCAGAAATCAAAAATTTGAGAACGGTATGTTCTCATTCACATTTAGATTGAGTGTCGGCTAATGCTTCGCACACTCATAATAAGTCAAGTGGAAAACTGATTAGGTTTCTCGGCTAGGACCACCCTTCCTAGCTAATGCGGATACACTATCCCTATCCGTTGGGCCTTCTTTACCATGTGCATATGACTGATGTATGCCCCACATCAAATGGGGATTTCTGCTTTACATACTTTATAATATTTCAACAACAGATAGTATTAAGGATAATCAAATGAACTATAGTACTCATCAATAAGTAAGGTTTCAATGTGCTATCTTTATAACAATGAAAAGTAGACCAAAGGTCTCAAATAGGTCTTTCAACATATTGGATTCATGAATAGTTGTCAATGGAACATAAGTTCAATCGAGCAATCAAATGGGTTCAATGAATGTATGGTCATACAATAGGATGACGCCCATAACATATTGACTATTATGTACTCACCTTAAACTCATTTGCTCCTAATCAATACAAGCAGAAATGATAATCACCCGGTTCCTCTTGCACTTGATCTTTAGATTCTACAAGAACCATTCCAATTAATCACAATTTCGATCATCATTTCCTAACTTATCTATAGAACCATGGTAGATTCTAATTCTTATAGAGTTCTATACTTAGTCACATATCAATCAATAATACAATCACATATCAATACAATTAACAATCAATAATCAATACACATACTTACTTTTGGGTCTAATATACCTTAGACCAATGTCCAATTCTTTCCTCAATTATATCTCATATTGGTTGAAACATATATCAACTCATAATGCAAATTGAAGAAGTAAAAACATATCAGAGCTTGTCACATGGGTGAAAATCCCAGTGGTGGGGTCACCTGTGGGACAAACACGAGTGGAATCCCAGTGGTGGGGTCACCCGTGGGGTAATGAAAAAATGTCCAGAATTCAATTTAGCTTGTCACACAGATGGAATCCCAGCTGGGTTTTCACCCATGGGACAATGGAAAAAATGTCCAGAATTGAAATGCTTGTCACACGAGTGAAATCCCAGCTGGGTTTTCACTTGTGTGACGAATCCGGAAAGAACAATTTGGGTAAAATTTTTACAAATTGCTTGGGAAGGAAATCTCACAAGTTTTAACCCAATTCAAACCAACTTCATTATCATAAAATAGACTCAAAACTTTACTCATTTTACCAATCAAAATATAGAAAATCAAAGGATCTTAAAATCCCATCTTTGATCAAACCCACATCATCAAAATGAGAAAACTTG
>CATKHJ010580111.1:0-12093 GCA_949750685.1 Vernicia montana | reverse complement strand
ATTATCACGAGCCTTTGTCATTGTCTTTAAAAGAAATGGAGCTAACTGCTAAATAAAACTCTAATAATGCATGCATTTGTTGGGAAAGGAGATCACGAAAAGGTACTTCAAATTATAAACTCCAAAACTTTGCATATGGCGAAAAAAAATCATCAAGCGGCTAAACGCGTTAAAAAATCCAAATTAAGAGCGACATCCCACCAATTGTATAATGCCACGTGTGTATCACACGCGGCTTCGAGGACTTATCCGTCAATTAAAATTTTATAATAACACCAAAATTTGCACAAACACATGCTCTGTTGTTTTGCACTTTTGTAGTCTCTTTCTCTTTCTCTTTTTTATTTTCATGTTTTTCAATTCATTATCTCAATTTTTATTATTTTATGCATTTCTTTTTGTTTGACAATTGATTTTTCATTATTATTTTTTTTTTGGATGTTGTTTTCTTTAGTGGGGTATCCTATATAATATTGTACTATCTCTTCAAAAATAATATTTGATTTGGTTGCTATGTTCTGCCCACTCAAATTTTTATTTTATTATTATTTTTTTCTATTTTGTTCTATTTTATAATGATTGAAAGTAGCATTGAATTTGAGATTTTATAACTTTTTTTATAATTATTTAAATAGAATTTAATTTTTTTTTAAACATTAAAAAGATATTAAAACTCAGAATCTATTATTTAATCTATATGCATTTACTGTTAGGTATAGCCTAAATATATATAGGATTTAAGATACAAAAATATTTTTAATTAAATGCCCTCTTAAAAAAAATTCAGTGTCACACCTTGAGTTAATTACTTTCCTAATGGCAAAAATTAATTATGGTTTTAACTTAAAAAGTTAAAATTCAACCTCACTGAACTAGGATATGAATCCATATCCTACTTATAGAATAAATATTTAATAAGGTTAATTAATTAATTAATTAAATTCTATTTTATAGATTTTGCTAACTTACTTTTTAGAAACCTTTATTACATGAAGTAGTAGAAGCTAGGCTGGAGCTGCTTTGTTCTTTAAAGGCTATAAATACCTCGTTCCTCTCCTCTCCTCTCCTGGCCTGAATCAAAGCAGTTTAGGAGCTATTTTCAGACCATAATCAAAGTTTTCAATACAAAAATTTCATTTGCACATCTTTTTCTTTAAACTTAGTTGTAATAGTAGTAGTAGTCAATATTAGACATTAACACTATCATTTTGTATTTAAGACTTTATCAATAATACTGATTAATTTCTTTTTTTCACTGTGTTTTTTTTTTTTTTTTTTTTTTTGCCATTTGCAGGTGATTTTACACAGTCTCTCTCTCTCTCTCTCTCTCTATCTGTTTGTCTAAATTTTTATATATATTTCATTTCTTCACTTCACAGTTCACAACACTACAAACCCACCAACATTCCCACTCTGTCTTTCTTGAAAAAAAAATGCAAAATCAAATTCAAACTCACTCCATTACCTTTCTCTTATTCGTCTTCCTCTGCTTTCCATTCTTGCTCAATGTAAGCTCATTTTTATAGTTTATACAATCAATCATGTCAAGTAATTTTCTTTTTTTTTTTTTTTTCCTTTTTTTTGGGTTTGTTTTCTATTTCTTGTTCTTGATTTTCCGGTTACTTTCTTGCAATGCAGGTGAGTTTAGCAGGTGGTAGGGGGTTGTTGGCCAGTGAGAACCCACTTACCCCAAAAGCATATCTTATCCGGTACTGGAACAAGGAGATCCACAACAATTTACCACAATCTGCATTTATTCTATCCAAGGCTTCTCCATTAAACGCCGTGGACGCCGCCACTTTTACTAAACTCGCGGCGCTAAACGCTCTTTCCACTAAACTCCCCGCCTTCTGCTCCTCCGCTAAGCTCTTATGCTTCTCCGATTTATCGCCCAGCCTCGAAAAGCACACTGATGACTCCGACTTTACTAGCTACCACAACAAAAACTTTACCAATTACGGCTCGGGTCGGGCTGGTGGATTCGATTCGTTCAAGAACTATTCAGATGGTGAAAATCTCCCCGTCGATTCTTTCCGCCGATACGGCCGTGACGCCGCCGGTCATGATGAAGCATTTGCCCATTATGGCCCTGATGGGAACGTAGTTGACCAGAGCTTCAATACCTATGGTGCCGGAGCTACCGGCGGCACCGGCGAGTTCAAAAAATACAATGAGCAAGTAAATGTCCCAAATCTCCGGTTCACATCTTATTCCGATGACGCCAACGCAAAGAGCCAAAAATTCTCTAGTTATACAGGGGATACAAATTCCGGCAGTGAATCGTTCAAGAGTTATGGGAAGAACGGGAATGGAATCGGCGATGAATTTTCAAGCTACGGAGAGAATTCGAATGTGATAACATCAGATTTTGACAATTATGGTGAGAAAGGAAATGCAGCTAATGATAGTTTCAAGTCTTATGGGTTTAATGGGAATGTTCCGGAGAACAATTTCAAGACCTACGGCAACGGCGGATCATTTTCTGAAACTTCTTTCACCACTTACAGGCAAGAATCCAATGTGGGTGACGATTCTTTTCAATCTTATGCTAAAGATTCAACAGAAGCAAAGGTTAATTTCAAAAATTATGGCAAATCTTTCAATGAAGGGACTGATAAATTTAAAGGGTATGGGAAGCAAAAAATTGGGTTCAAGGTTTATGGAATTAACAATACTTTTACAGATTATGCTAACAAGAAATCTACCTCTTTTGCTCAATACACCACAGAAGAAACTAATTCAATGAAGCTCAGTGGCAGTTTGGTAAATAAGTGGGTTGAGCCTGGCAAATTCTTCCGTGAATCAGAGCTAAATAAAGGGAATATTATGCCAATGCCGGACATTAGAGATAAAATGCCAAAAAGGTCATTTTTGCCCCGATCTATTACCTCAAAATTACCATTCTCAACTTCCAAGATTTCTCAACTCAAACAAACTTTCCACGCCATTGATAATTCAACCATGGAGACTATAATTCTTGAAGCTCTTAATGAGTGCGAGAAAGCTCCCAGTGCCGGCGAGACCAAACGCTGTGTCGGCTCCGCCGAGGACATGATCGACTTCGCCACCTCCGTGTTGGGCCGTAACGTGGCTGCTCGTGCGACGGAAAACGTTAACGGGTCAAAGAAAAAGATCATGATCGGAACGGTCAAAGGAATCAACGGTGGGAAAGTTACCAAGTCAGTATCTTGTCATCAGAGCTTGTACCCTTACCTACTTTACTATTGCCATTCCGTTCCTAAAGTTCGGGTTTACCAATCGGATATATTGGATCCGAATACTAAGGCCAAGATTAACCACGGTGTTGCCATCTGTCATTTGGATACTTCATCTTGGAGCTCCACCCATGGTGCTTTCTTGGCTTTGGGTTCAAGTCCGGGTCGGATCGAAGTTTGTCACTGGATTTTTGAGAATGATTTGACTTGGACCATTGCTGATGATGAATAATCACAGCAGCGGCTCAGCTCGACTTGGCTTAGCTTGGCTTGGCTAGTGTGATTTTGTATTATTGTCTGATTTGGGTTCGAGCCAGTGGCTAAAAAAGTTAGCTGGTGGCTCGATCTTTTATAAAGCTGGTTTAAATTTTTAGAGTATTTGTTATTATTATTATTACAAGTTGTGGGTTTCTTCTTATTTTATTATTAGATAGGAGTTGTGTTGTTTTGGGAAAAAAAAGCTTATTATTGTCAATTATTATAAATCCCTCATCAATAATAAATCTCTCATTGATGTTGAGTTATATATTATTTTATTTATTATGATTCTAATATCAATATAGTATAATCTGTATAAATTAATACTCGATTAATTAATAACCTCTCTAATATAATAAATTTCTCTGATTTCAATTTGGGCCAATGGAATAAATTAATAATTTTGATAAATTAATAAGATAATTAATTTTTTTTAAAAACCCTGTATAAGTATGTGATTTCATTTATATCATAAATTAATAATACGCTGAAAATTACAAATATAAATTCACTATCATATTTTTTTGGAATATGACTCTATTATTTCTTTTCTTTTCTTTTTTTTTCTTAAAATTCAAATCTTGAGTCATCTTGCTATACTCACATAATTCTTTACGTATTTCATCTGTCATGGTTGATTTTTGAATGCCTTTCAAATGAGAAGCCATTATAAATGTTTGAGTAATGTGTTAGAAAATACAAAAAGAGTTTGTGTTTATTTAAATAGAGTTTATCGTTAATCTAATACATTGAATATATTTCATTCATGAATACACAATTATGATAAATTTTATTTAATTAAATAGATCATATGTACAATGAATTTAGTTTTTTGCATAATTTAATATATTTGTAGTTTATTAATAAACATAGTTAATTAGATTAGTTGAATCTTTATAGAAAATTCCATTAACAAATACAATTAGTATGAATTTTATTTAATCAATAGATAATTATAATATTAAATACATAGTATGTACAATGAACATAAATGCACCCTATAAATTAATAAATTATTAATTTATCGATTATTTAATAACTCTATAAATTAATAGGTTTTGACTGGTCCCAACATTATTAATTTATAGATGTTATATTATAATATCATAAAATCAATGTGTACTATGGTTACTGGTTAGCATGGATTAAATTAAAAGGTATATGAATAAATCATCAAAACTAAAAGATATGCTAAATTATCATAATAAATAAAAAAAAAAATGTTAATAATGTTGTGACCAGTCAAAACTTATTAATTTATAGAGTTATTAAATAATCAATAAATTAATAATTGAATTATAAAATTTGTAGACTCCCTAAAATTGAATTATAACATAATTACACTGATAATTTAGTTTAACAATTAAACGTGTATTTTATAAAAGAGCAAAGTACAAACAAAAAAAGTTACTATATTTCTCATTTTGATATTTTCTCTGCTAGGGTTTCGGTTGTACCGTTCGGGCTTGAGATTTGGGCTTCCTCCGGTGGCTCCGGCTACCGGTGGAAAAGCTCATTTTCCTTTCATTTCGTTTGTTTTTTCTTTTTTTACCCTTCATAAGGCCGTAGTGAGTTTTTGTTTGGATTACCCATTTTATGGATTTACTGTATGCTATATGTTTTCCTTTTTTGGGGATATTGTATCTGGTTTTGCAGGTTATATCGACAAGCTTGCCGATCCTCTTATACGGCCATGTCCGTCTCTCCGCTCGGTGTCCTCTATTTTGGTTTGTGGGTTTAGCAGGATATAGAAGGGAGGGGGAAGAAATAGTTGGCGGAGGTGCCGTGGATGTGTGCTCTGATTTGAAGTTTTGCTTTGTTAGTGCGATTGCCTCTGTTAATGGCGTCTCCCTTTTTTGGCCATGGTCTAGTTGGCAGAAACAAAGTGAGATCGGCCTGTTTACTCCTAGCCTATGGTGGCGGAGTGGTTTGAAGCTTCAAAGGTACAGTTTCTGTGGGAGAAATCCTCATTCACTCTTCCTTTGCTCGGTGATCTTCCTCTGCTCGGTGATCTTCTGCTCTCCACTGTCATCGGCGACATGTTCTTCCAACCAGGCGGTACTTGGATCGACAAGGAGGGTAGCAGGGTCTGTGGCTGGGTCTCGTTGGCAAGGAAGAGGGCAAGGGTTTATTTGTAATTTTATTTTTTTGGGCTATAAGCCCAGTGTTAATTCCCCTATGCCGGGAAAGTTGTTTATGGGTCCAAGCCCATATTTTTCTATGCCCTTGTATTTGGATTTTTCCTTTATTTGTTCTTCATGTTTGTACCTTTTGGGCTTTTAGCCTTTTTTAATGCAACTATTTTCTTCTTTGGGGGGAAAAAAAAAGTACAAACAAAAAAAAAATCAAAGTTTTGCGAATTGATAAAGGATAAAAATGGCTTTCAATATCCTCCAATAACATGAAGACACATATCCCTAGAGCTTCACATTTTCTTTATATTAAGGTAAGAACAAGATAAAAGAAGGGGATTCAAATCTCATCCTCAACTCTCAATCTCTTTGCATTTTCTCTATTTTTCTCCTTCAGCCTACTGATTTAGGCATCAGAGACTCTGTATCGAGTGCCCCAAGGAGCTCCTGATCCTTTTTTCTTTTTCTTTTTTTCCTGCCTATAGGCTTTATTTCATCACCCTCATACCATAGGTTTTCTAAAAATGGAATGAGGTAATTTTGCTTCATCAAAATGCCGTCGTCTGTGGGGACGACATAAAAACTTGTGTTTCTCCCTTTCTTTTCTTGCCAAAAACACTAGATCTGCCCACAAAATTCTACTCACCAACCTCCTGTGTGCTCTATAAAATTTTCAAGTTAATGGAAACTCAAAAATCTCAACATCCAACGAAGATCCAAGCTCATTTTCTATCAAAAATAGACACCGGATCACCAAAATAACACCATAATCATCGGCAAGAAGGAGACCTACCACCATCAAGAATTCCTTCATCGGAGGTGGCATGCTCCCCCACGCACTAGGTCAATCCGATTGCTCTTAAAAATTCAATTTTCAAGCTCAATTATGAACAAGCTACCAGAATTTGCCACGTATCAGTGTACTAGTACATCATCCACATTAGATATATGCTCCTTCAATCATAGCATGACACGTGTCCATAGTACTAGTACTCAGCCACACCTAAATGCATCTATCCTATCTTATACAAAGACCACATCATTACCACGTGGCCCAATTAGAGAGTACCACATCATTGCTGAGCTGCTAGGTCCGCCACATCATTGCCAACATCAATGCTGATGCGCTCCAATAGCCACGTCAGCGTCGAGGCTCTCCAGCCACCACATCAGATGTCACGTCATTGACAAAGTGATTCAGCTGCCACATTATCATGCCATGTCAATAGCCAAGCACTCTAGCCTGCTCGTCATCATGCCATGTCAGCATCAAAATGCTCCAACAACCACGTCATCTGCCATGTCATTGGGCTCCGCCCCGTCAGCATGCACTAGTTGGTCAACCTTTGTTCAGGTCAATTGAACCGAACCAGTTCAACACTTTTTGGTTCAATTAAGGCCTTTTCCATCCGATTTTCAAGATGGTTTGACCGGTTCCTATGATTTTTAGGCATCCTCTTTCATATTTTGAGGTCAAAAATGACAAATTCGACTCATAGAATGGAATTTTGGTAAATTCTCCTTCCGATTAAAGGAAAAATTAGTCAACCAGGCTACGAGAAAGCCACTTCTTTACTTTACAGTGTATTCTTATGGATCTAAAATTATTTCAAGCAATATTTAAGGCCCTCCACGCCATCTCATATATGTTTTCTATATTTCTCATGCTTTAAATTTAGTTTTGCACTATTATTTTCTAATATATGATGCAAAAATGTTAAAAGATAAATATTAATATTTATTCATGTATAAATTGTCTGTCGAAATTATGCATCATAAATACTAGCCTATATATGTATGTGATATATGTTTAATTATTCATCTCAAATGTCAAATGTCACTTGTCATTGATACGAACCACAAGAATACTAAACTTGTGACCCAATATCTTTGCGTTTGGAAGAAACTCCTTGGAAAGCCAAATCAAATTCGATGCCAAGTCCGCAACCCAAATCCAACCCGTAATAGAGCACCTTGGAATATAGTCTCCACGACACAATATCAACTCGTGAAAGAAAACCTTAGAATAAATACTCACAAAGTAATTATTTTTTATTATATAAACATTGATTCAAGTAAGAATCAATAAATAAGAGAACACTCTCTTAAAGAAACCGAAGTTCTATTTTTCATTAATCAATAATCTGTCTAATTACAAAGAAAGCTTGAGTATTTATAGTGACTCAAGACTATTCTAAAATTTTAAAATAAGCTAGGAATTTTTCCTAATCAAGAAAATCAATAGTAATCCTTCTTAAATAAGAAAATAAACTTCTAGAATAGAAAATATACTAAAATTCGGATTGGATTTTGACCTAACTTAAAACAGGCCCAAAACTAATGAAAACATTAAAATAAAGTAGTCTAAACAACATATGGGCTTAGGTATAACTAATGGCAGCCCAAATACATTATAAACTAACTAAACATTGGTTTAATTAAGTAAAACAACCCAATTACTTGGATAGAAAAGTAGAAATAAGATTAAATTGTAGAATAGCCTCTTCATCTTGACATTAGGCTTGAATGTGTGGATTATCCTCTTGAAACTTCCTTGAATGCAATGTCTTCTATAAGTAAAGCTCATGATGCAAATAAGATTGTAGGAAACTTCTTGCATCATTTTAGCTCTTATAGTCTTGAATGATCCAATGAATATGTGAAAAGTTTTATTCGTACTTCATTCCATGCTAACTTGATGAAAAAGACAGCCTTGAAGAACCTTCTTAAAGTCTTTCCCATGCATAGCTTTGTGATCATCTTGTAAGGAGGCTTGATTCTCATCAGTCATGCAAATTGATTAAGACTTATTTTGAAAGCAAGTTATTTAATGGATTATATGTGAATCCATTATTTTTGGGGGCAGAGGAATCCCTTACATTATGTAAAATTTTGATGCATAATTTGATTAAAATTCATTACATGAATGAATCACATGCTTTAGGTATATTGCATGTTCTATTTTTAAAAGTCATTACTAAATTACTCTCTATTGTAGTAACAGGCACAAATTATTAAAGTCTACTCGAACTTCATATAAACTCATAATGTATATGAATTTTTCTAAATAATTTACCACATAGACAAAATGAGTAATCTCACATCAATTTATATAATGCATAAATCATGCATCTTCTATTTGATTTTTAAATATGCTCAAATCAGTTCGAAAGTTGTAGGCAACGGAAAAGACCAAATAAGTCTAGGCGAAAGACTGCGAGGCAACTCCCTACAAGAAGGAGAAAGTGACGCAGCTTAAGCAAAAAGACAAAAGCCAAATTAGGGTTTCAAGATTTTTTAATTTTATTTGATGCCTTAAAATATGCAAACTGTAGCTTAAGTAGGGGCTGAAAATCCTAGACATGAAAACTGTCAAAAATGGTAGATTCGCAACAATATACTAAATTAAAATAGGGACAAAAATAAGGAAAGCGCCACAAATGACGCCAAAATCAAAGTTTCCTACCAAAAGTTACAACTAAAATGAAAAGTTATCATAAATAGAAAAACAGCTAAATTAGGGGTCAAATGATGGAATTTGGCCGAAAAACGACGTTGCCCATTTCCGTTGGCCCATTTCCCTTTGAATCAAGTACTTGTAAGGTTCAATATCTCAGTTGGCCAGAATTAGTGTTTCCTCTGCTTGGACTATTGCCTGTCCAAACGGCTCAGAAATATTTCTGAAAGTGCCTTCACGTCAGTCTCCTCCACTTAGCAAAAACTCGTCCTCGAGTTGGTCTATGAATTAGGGTACAGTGGTACCTCAGAGGAATGGTAAGGCGACAAATTTGCTACATTGAAAGTGTTCAAAATACCCATATTCTTGGGAATATCAATGGCATAGGTGAAAGTCTGCGAGGCACCAAATACGTTGTAAAAGCTGGGCAAAAGACCGTAAGGCACATTATTTGAAGACCTCCAGGTGAGGTGAATTTCTAAAGTCCTCCATCAATGAGGGGTATTATTATTTAAGATCTCCCTCAGTGAGGCATATTATTTGAAGGCTTTTAGGTAAAGTGGATTTATAAGTCCTCTATCAGTGAGGCATATTATTATCTAAAGACCTCTATCACCAAGGCATCTCATTATATAAGACCTCTATTACTGAGGTACCTCATTATATAAGACCTCTATCACTGAGACACCTCATTATATAAGATCTTTATCATCGAGGCACCTCATTATATAAGACCTCTAGGCGAGGCGAGATTTCTAAAGACCTTTATCATCGAGGCACCTCATCATATAAGACCTCTACATAAGGCTGAATTTTTTAAATCATCTATCTGGGAGGCATATTATTATCTAAGTCTTCTATTAGAGATGCATATTATTATTTGTCATCTATCAATGAGACATATTATCTGAAGACCTCTACGTGAGGTGGATTTCTAAAGACCTCTCAGTGAGACATATTATTATCTAAGACCTCTATCGGCAATACATATTATTCGAAGACATTTAAGGAAAGTCAATATTGAAGCTATTTGGAAGTTTTGAAGTTGTTTAGAAGATTTGAAACTGTCTAGAAGATTTGAAACTTTCTAGAAGATTTGAAGCTATTTGGAAAACTTGAAGCTGTTAGGAATATATAAGTCCACGTGTTGTGGCATTGAAGACTTGAAGCTATTTGGAATCTATAAGTCCACGTGTTGTGGCATCGAAGATTTGAAGCTATTTGGAATCTATAAATCCACGTATCGTGGTGTCGAAAACTTGAAACCATTAGAAACCATAAGACCACACCATGATGTGGCAATCATATAGTAATCATCTACATGCTCCATATATAAGCCCCTAGTATGGCTCTCCCCTAGTATCGAGCTCCTCAGTTCATTTTTCTAATCAGGCATCGAGTCGCCTCCACATTGAGTTCCTCAGCTCACATCTCCATTTAGGCATCCAGTTGAGTCCAATCCATTCTCCTCAGCTAGCTTTTCTATTCAGGCACCAAGCCGCCTCCACTTCAAGTTGTCTCTCCATTTAGGCATCCAGCTGCCTCTATACCAAGCTTCTCGGTTGGTCTCTCCTCAAGCACCCAGTTGCTTCTCTATTCAAGCTCTTCAACTCGCCTTTCTATCCTAGCTCCTCAACTTGACTCTTTCTTCATGCATCCAACTGCCTCCATATTAAACCCACTTGCTTGTCTCTCTACCCAAGCATCCAAATGTCTTTATATCGAGCTCACCAACTGCCTATAGTTTGGTTCCTTTATATATAACATGGATAAAAATTGCTATAATAAGATCATATGTCTACTCTTTTAGCTTGCTTCTCAACACTCTTAAATTAGACAAAGGAGTGGGGAACCTTTGATAAAGGATAAAAATGATTTCTAATATCCTCCAATGGCATGAAAACATGTGTCTCTAGAGCTCCACATTTCATATTTAACTCTCTCTCTCTCTTTGCATTTTCTCTATTTTTCTCCATTAATTTATTGACTTAAGCATCAGAGGTTTCTCATAGAGTGCGCCCGAAGAGCTCCTAATTCATTTTTTATTTGTCTTCATACTCTATTTCATCACCTTCTTAATAGAGATTCTCTAAAAATAAAATAAGGTAATTTTGTCTCATCACCAATGATTCTATTAAATTCATTTTTTTTTATGCAATTAAACATTTTATTTTTTAATTTAGCCCAAACGGGTCCAGTAACAAAAGGAGCTTCACTTTCTGTAGTCCTAATTTCCCAAATTCACCATTAATGGCGATTTTTGGGGCTTATGTTCCCACAGTTGCGATTTTTACTTTACCTCGCCACTGGCGGCTAAGGTTCTCAGACCCGGGTTCAAGATCAAGTCGACCCTGGGAGATCCTTCCTGAATGATTAAGAAGTCTGTGTTTACCTTTGAACTAAAATTGGTTCGATTATTGTAGAAGGTTTGGGTAAGCTCATCTTTTTCCTTTGTTTGGTGTTTTGTCTTTAAGTTTTGCTGCCATTTTCATCTTTCAGATTCAAGGGGGCTTCTTGAGCAGTAGGAGGTAGCTATAGCATAAAACTCCATTTTCAAGATAGGATTTCTGTAGAAAGGTCATGAAATTAGTTTTTTAAATTTTCTCTAAAATTGATTTTTGAGCAATCGTTTTTTTTCGAAAATAAGTGTTTTAAATGGAAAAAATGAAAATAATTTTGATTTGGGCTTAATCCTGAAAACGAAAGTAAGAAAAATGTTGTGATTTTGTTGCGGGGATTTTAAGGGTTTGTGGATTTGATAATTGTCAATTAGTTGTATATGAGAATATTGATTTGGATGCTAGAATTGGTAGTAAGGAAAGAGATATGCTGTCTCTTTGAGTTATCGATTATTATTATTATTATTATTATTAATTGTGATTTATGTGGGTGTATTCAATTAAAATTTTTATAGACTTTTTTTAATTGAATGACTTTTGCAGAGTTTATGGATTTTTAATGACTTATGTGGAGTTTATAAAATTATGAATGACTTTTAAAGACTTTATTTTAAAAAACTTTTATAGACATT
>CATKHJ010579894.1:0-18644 GCA_949750685.1 Vernicia montana | reverse complement strand
ATATATACAGATTAATTTAATTAATTAATTAATTAATTTAAAAAATTAGTTAAATTAATTAACTATGTGTGGTATATAAAAAATACTTAATGTATTTTTTTCTAAAACAATAATTAATAAATGCAAATAATAATAGTAATAGTAATAGAATTTAAGTAATCAAACTAAGAGTAATAATAATAATAGATTAAAAAAGAGACGTGGTTGACTAAAAATTAAGAAAAGTATAATATTGTTGATGGTTGGAATTATTAACCATATGATAATAAAAATATTTGTATAGATTAAATAGAATTATAATATTGTTAAATTGAATTGCATTTTAGCAAAGTAGTCATTAGGTGCATAAACTTTTAACATAATGTGATTATTAAATTAATTTGGCAAATGAATTTCAAGCCACAAGCCAACATAGGCCAAGACAATCCAATCACGTGAGCTGCCAAATACTTACCTGCAAAACAAAAAATTAATAATTCTTAAAGATTAAAAAATGTAACCATAGTAAAAAATGATTAATTAGTGTCAAACATTTCCTAGTAAAAGATACATATAAATATATCATAATTTGAGCCAATAAAAAGCACTGACACAAGTTATCCTATATCCACATGTCACTTCTTACTCTCTCTCTCGGTATTTTTATATATGGCTTAGTATTATATGGCCTACTTCTATTCTTTTACTGACACATTTACAAATAAATCTCACTAAAAGTAAAAAGGCATATGTTTGTAAAACATAAAGTAACAAAGCACAAAAATATAAAAGTCGAAGGGTAAAATTTTAAGAAAAGAAAAATGAGAGTAATAATATAATTAAAAATAAAAAAAAGAGTAAAGAAGGTAATTTTCTCTAATTTATTTATAACAAAATTCATATTCTTTTTGGGCCATTTAGGCCTCAACTTAACCTTTAACTTGACATTTTGATAAGCCAGCCCAAGCCAAGTTAAGCACACCTCTAAAACCCACTAATAGGCATCCATGCGAATATCCATTTTATTCTTTTTATTATTATTCTTTTATTTTTTTTTTATAAAATTCAAAATAAATAAATAAATAAAACAAGGATAGATAATTGAAAAAGTCCAAAAAAAAAAATTATAAAATTCAGATAGGTCCAGAGGAATTATCGTCTACGGAAAAATGTATATAAGAACTTGACCCGAATACACCATTTCCAGAAGCTTTCAAAACATTTAACCAATTATCTACTGCCACGTTTTCAATTAAAATTGTATTGACCTTACTAAATAATCAGCCTCATCTCTATAAAAACAAACATTTACAGGGTTTTTGGGAATTCCTCGAAACGCCAACAAATCAATTTCTCTAAAATCTCTATCTCTTCGTTCTCCGCCGCCCCGGCTTACCCACCAAGCAAGCAAAGCAACCATGCCTCGCCGAAGCTCTGGAGGTCAGATTTTCACTTAAAGATCTTTATATGTATCTGAAATTCTGTATATTTGTGTATATTTTCATTTCAAGTTTCTTGGTTCTTTTTGTTCTATTTCTGTTTTTTTTTTTTTTTTCCGATTTAGATTGAGAAAGCTGAGGAATTGAAACCCAAGATGAGATCTTGAGTCCTTTATCTTTATATGAATCTGAAATCCTATATATTTGTGTATATTTTCATTTCAAGTTTCTTTTTATTTTTGTTCTATTTCTGTTTTTTTTTTCGATTTAGATTGAGAAAGCTGAGTAATTGAAACTCAAGATGAGATCTTGAGTCCTTTTTGCTTCTTAGTTTTTTGGTATTAGAGGAAAGAATTAGTTGTGCTGAGCTATTTTTGTTAAAGAGATCGTGTTTTGGGTTTTAACTTATGGGTTTATCGCTGTTGATAATGTGCCTTCAAACAAAGTGGGTATGAGAATTTATAGTATGCTATTGGTTTTGATATTTGTGATATTAGGGTTTCTTATTGTAATGCATTTCCTTGGGTTTTTGCTTTAGTTATACTTGTGGGGTGCTGTAAATATGCGTTTGTTTAATATAGATTTTGTGTTTTATTTTTATAGATTGATTGTATTTAAGAAATGGGCAGTGGAGATTTTAAATATTTGGCTTTGTTTTGTTAGACCCAACTTTATCATAGGTATGGGATTAGCTTTGATATGGGTGCTCCTGTTGTAGGCTTATGTTGGTCGAGATGTTTAACAAGATTTGTAGTTTAATAATGTTCTTGATTATGTTATTAATTTTCAAGATTCTGTTTTTAAATATGATGTTTGTATTTCATAGTTTGATTAATACCCAACTTTTAAACAAAACTTGGCGTTTAGATGGTTTTTAGAGGTTGAGATTTCTTTTCATGGATATTATCCCTCAATTTACCTGCTGCTTAGCTTTTAACAGTAACTCTTTCAAATCATCTTGTGTCCATTTCCTTCTTGTCGTGTTTGCATGTTCTTTAAAATTTTGACTTGCTATTTATCAGTTATGTTGTAACTTACTGTGGATGCCTAACCTTTTGGGAACTTGCTTATAGTTGTTGTAAGATATGGTGTATTGAGGGTGTAAATTTGCCACATTGTTATATTGTGTCAAATCCATTTCTCTCTTTTGTAATTATGTTGTATTATATGTTCTTTTGGTGAACTTTTTTTGGGGTTTAACAATTGGTTTGACCCAACTTATGTTGCAGGAAGATCTGCTCCTCGTCGTCCTGCACCAGCACGCAGCCCACCACCCCAAACAGGTACTATTTCTTTACATTATCTTGAAGGTTGCAGCAAGGAATTTTAAGATTGTAAAACATATTAATGCAAGACTCTTATATCGTAATTTTTTTCTGGTTTCCTCAAAGTTAGGATAGTTAACTTGTTTAGCAGAACTTGGTTTAATACTGTTTTCCTGTTTTGATGCAGTTAACCATGCTCCTCCTCCAGCTCCTGCCCAGAGTAGCGGTGGTGGATCATTGTTTGGAGGCATTGGTTCAACCATAGCTCAGGGTATGTTAAGGACAGACAGTGCACTGAATTTCTTGCATTATTTTCCCTTTTGGTATTGGTTATTTGATTTGGATCAAGGAAGAGTGGAAGACCTCTGAACCCTTTGTCTGTTTTCTGTCTTTACACAGGCATGGCTTTTGGCACTGGAAGTGCTGTGGCACACAGAGCTGTAGATGCTGTGATGGGTCCTCGTACAATTCAACATGAAACTGTAGTCTCTGAGGCTGCCGCTGCACCAGCACCTGCAGCAAGCAGTGTTGTTGGTGCTGATGCGTGCAGTGTTCACTCAAAGGCATTCCAAGATGTATGTAGACTTTTCTCGTCTAGTTACTTATTGCAAATTTATAAGATGAATGCTTTTAAGTACCTAGTTTCTGGTGGTAGAGGTGAAATTGCAACAAGAACAACCCCCAAATTGCAAGAGCTCCACCTTCTACTTCTCCTTCTCTATAACTTAGGTTTTCTGCATGATTTTTATTTTTAATTGTTCTATTCAGTATTTTTTTTTTCATCAACATTTCATGTCTGTCTACACCGGAAAGAAGTTGTGCCCCTTGATACATACATGTGAATGCTGCTATGATTTAGACTTGTTTATGTTCCTTGGTTTTTGAGATATTTTTGGTTTGGATTATCCCTGAAATATTTTTAGTAAATTGAAACTATTAACTTATTATTATTCTTCGGACTGGTCCAAGTTAGAGAAAAAACTTTCTTAATTCTTATGAAAATTACATCTTGATTCATATTTGTTATTTTGTTTCCTTTACTTTTGATGCTTTTCTCTAATTATGTTTTTAAAAATAATACTAGTATTGAATTTCCAATGACATCATTTTCTGTTCTCTACTTACAGTGCATCAACAGCTTTGGGAATGACATCAGCAAGTGCCAGTTCTACATGGACATGTTGTCTGAGTGCAGGAAGAACTCTGGCATGTTGAGTGCCTAAGTTCTATCTTCATGCATAGGAATGCAATGGAAATATCAGATTTGAACTTTGTTCCTATTTTATTTGGATGCATTGATGATGATGATATTATTTGGAAGCTGTTCTCCATCTATGCTTTAGGATTTAATGAATAATCATTGTGGGAAAAACTATTGAATATGGACCTTTAAGTGTTATGAACTAATTATCAAAACGTCATGTGCTCTAAATCTTCTATTCTTGCATCTTCAGATTGAATGATATTCTTTCTTGAATAATAGTCATGGATAATGCGATCAATTACTGATATTGGCTTTAATGTTATTTGTTCTATGGAAATGCAAACGCTCTTTATAATTTTAAGCTTTATTAGAAAAATAGGGTATTAGTTGATGTGAATGCGGTTTGGTTCTCATACATGGATTCATCTGTTTTTAATGCTTTGAGAGGGTTATTGTTGATTTCATTGCACTTGGGTTATTTCTCACTTTTCTAGTTGAGTGTAAATTTGAGCATGTTTGTGAAGGATTCATAATTTATCATTTATTTAGTCAGTAAGAAATACAAAATAATAATTTCGAGTAAGAAAATTAAGATAATCAGGACGATAGAAAAGGATTAAATAATTTCTTATTGATTTTTAATATTACAACCAAATAATAGAAATTAAGTTATTTTTTTTAAATGCACAATTTTCTGCAAAATGAACTCAGGCCAAAAGCAATGATGAATTTAAAGTATAATTTGTTTTTGAGGAATAATTTGAAGTAATAAATTAAAAATATTCTGTCATTTTATATATTAGGAAATGTGGCTAGTTGTGGAGAAACCTGTTGTCATTTTCTCTATGATGAGTGAGGTATTGAACAAAGAATCAAAATCACTCAACTATGCCTAAGAACTCTGTTTTTTCTTTTTTCTTTATTTTTTTTTGCCAAATAACTATGCCTAAGAACTTTCCTTGAACCAAATTTACCTTTATTAATTATTCGGCGATGGTGAGGCTACGTGTTGAATAGTAAGCATATACATTGGTTCATTGGAGGTCCAATAACATTGCACACTTTTTCTTTAATATCTCTTATAAAATTAATAATAATTTTTATGATTTAAAAGATTCTAACTCGATACCTCCTACTACTCGTAATCGTATTCTTAAAGTGAATATATATATATATATATATATATTTACACATATCAATGCTGAAAAAAATATTAAGAAAACAATAATGTGCAAAAAGAAAACAACAATGTATAATTGAGTGTTTTTATTCCTCCACATCCTTAATTTTTGGTTCCTCGTTTGTTTTTGAGGAATATTAAGGTTTGAATCTCATTAAAATTAAAATATTTTTCTTCAATACTAATCTGACATTAGGCCAAAACTCAATTCATTTTGAAAGAAAAAATCTATTTCTCTCTTAGCCAACAAAACCCGTTCTTTCTGCAACTTCGGCTTGTCATCGAGGCCAGCAAATTTGCTTATTTTCTTTCCTTTTTTTTTTTTAGTTTTCTCATTATAATGTAGGAGTTCTGTTCTTTTCTCTTTTAATTTTTTGAGTTTTATTAGCCTGATGTTGTTAGATTTAGTGTGGATTTAAATATCTAAGTTGAGGGAGGAGACTAAATACAAATGAAAGTTTAAAGAAATTACTTGGTATCAATTCATCAGTGTTGATTTTCACATATTCCAAAAGTTCACTTCCTATTAAAGTTAATTTCAGCCTAATAATTATGAAAACTAGTTGTTTAGTTTAGATGTCCTTATCCATGTGTCTGTATGATTTTATTTTTTTGGTTAATCGTCTAATCGCTAACCGCTAACCATTAAAGAGTTCATCATAAGAGCTAAATTAACCAACTCTTTATTACAAGGCTACAAAATAATATACACAGTATCAATTAAATATAAATAAGTTTTTATTTTTTTATTATTTTTTTAATTGATTAGGAGTTTTAACATATGATAATTTTGATACTATGATTATAATCTTGTGAATTCAAATTGTAATAGAATTTTAATTTTAATTTTTTTTAAAAAAATCCCACATCAATTATAAACAAGTAAAATTTGTATTTTATAAGGCTTCAAAACAGCTTTCGCTATTGCTGGGCTCAGTTGCAGGAGCTTGTAACCCAAGCGGGGGCAATAAGGTGATTGGAAATGGATCTGTGCCATATCATCGGGTCGTGTCTGTCCCGGAACCGCACCCGGTGGAGTAGTTGAGAATTGAGCCATTTAAGCCAAATAATGCAAAGCCTCCATCGGCTGAGGCTATTAGTTTCGTGGCTCGTCGTAAAGCTGGCTTCAAAGAGCAGCGGCTACCCATTATTGTACCACTGTTTCTTACAGTGGATTTCGGGCATGTGGGGAGCCAGAAACACGGCCCAATGGTTGGCACCGCTCTATCACTTTTTATTTTAATAATTTATTTTTACTTTTATTCAATATATATATATATATGATAAATTACTATTGAATTTTTGAAATTTGACCTAATTAACTAACTCATTCATACTTTTTGAAAAATTAATTAATCTCTCCGTTTTAGTTCTATCAGGCTATTTAATCATTCCATTCAGTTTTTATACTTTTTTTTTTGTTAAATTTATAAAAAATACTAAAATGCTATTGTATATATAATAAATATAATTTTAATTTTATTATTTAAAAGTAAAAAATAAAAATATTCAAATTATTCAAATTATATAATAATTATATAATATTCATTTCATAATTATTCAATTTTATTAATATACATATTTTTTATTATATATAATAATTTTATAATAATAAATAATTTTATAATTTGATGATATTAAATATAATTATTATATAAATATTATTTACTTTTATTAATTTGATTTTTTTTATTTTTAAATAATAAAATTAAAATAATATTTATTATTTATACAAGAACATTTTAATCATTTTTCATAAATTTAATAGAAAAAAGTATAAAAATTGGACGAAATGACTAAATAGTTTGACGAAATCAAAATAAAGGGACTAATTAGTTAGTTTCTCAAAAAGTACGGACGAGTTAATTAATTATGTCAAATTTCAGGAACTAAATAGTAATTTATCCATGTATAAAAAATAAAAACTGAGTTGAAAAATTTAATGTTGTTTAGAACAAGTTCAAAAATTATTTAGATTTTTTTTTCAAAAGTTTAATTTATATGAAGTCACTTCATAAAAAACTATGTTTACATTAAGTTGTCTCATAAATTTCTTTTTTATGTCATTATATTTTTATATTTTTTAATTAAAATTTATTAGTACTAATATATAATTTTTTTTATTATTTTTCAATTGGTCCATAAATAATAAATTAGCCTATATATTCTTTTTATTAATATTTAAAATTATGAAAAGGTAATATTTATTTTTTTCCGAGAAAAAGGATAATAATAATAATAATAATAATAATAATAATAATATATTAAAATATTTTAAGTAAACACAAATTAAATAAAAAATATGATAAAAACTCACACAAAACGCACTAATGTTTTTTTTTTTTTGGCAGCCTATGGAATAATGAATAGATAATAATTCTCTAATAGGAGAAGATCCAATACCAAAATAATAATAACAATAATACCAAAGTGGAAAAAGAAAACAACAAATTGAGAAATTTATGAACCACCGTCTTTCGTCCAAAAAATAAAATTTAATAACAATAACAATAATAAAGATGAGAGACATTTTATGGTGCACTTAATTTATAGATAAATATAAATTTATATTCGTTAAATTGCTCATTTTTAATCTTGACGGTTATAAATATTTGTAATCTTAACTATTATAAATGAATCTTATCAAACGATCAAAATTAAAAATAAGCGATCTGATAAATATAATTTTAAATTTATTTATAAACTATGTGAAAAAAAAAAAAAAAAAAAAGTCTAAAGATAATAAAGGGACTAAAAAGAAGTCAAAAACCATATTTTGGGATATGAGGGGCCATTGTTAAACCATTTTTACATATTTAATTCAATTTTACAAGTCAAGCTAGCCAATGGCCATAACCCTCAAAGCAGAGAAAGTGAAAGGAAATATTCCCATGGAATGTCAAAGTGATTGTCTAATTGAAAATGAAATTAGTAAATACTTGGCCTTTTGAATAATAGTGTATAGTGAAATGATAAAAATATGATTAATTTAGGGTCCGCCGTTAGTATTTAAAGTCCTAATCACTTATTTGAAAGTATTTAATAGATAAAATATTATAATATTATTTAAAAAATTAATAGTGAATGATTTAAAATTATAATTGAAATGAAATGTTAAAAATTAAAATATATAAATTATCAATGTTGATTTTTTAATTACTAAATATTAATAGTATTTAAGTGTCAATCGCTATTAGTCAATAACAAACTATAATAATTAAATTAAATAAATCATTAATCACAAGACTTTGAATTACAAAGTAATTAAATAGAAATTAAGGTGTTTTAATTTTGATGTTTTACTTTTAAATACCAAAATTGTTACTAAGACAGTAACATTGCGGAAAATAAATCCCACATCAATTGTGAACAAATAAATTTTGTAATTTATAAGGCTCCAAAACAGCAACTTTAATGGCCGGGCTCAGTTGCAGGAGCTTGTAACCCAAGCGGGGGCTATAAGGTGATTGGAAATGGAAATTAAATTGGGTTGGATCATGCTATCCTCGTTCCCAATAAGTAGTTGAGACTTGAGCCATGTGGCCTACTTCAAAGCCCCTGCGGCTTTGACTGTGGGTCTTCGTGGTTCGGCGTCAAGCTGGCTTCAAAGAGCAGCGACTGCCCATTGCTCCTTGCTTTGGTTTGGATAACGCTGGTAGCGGGTCGGTTCTACCTAATGAAAGATGGTTGACCCCTACTCAACAATCATTTTTTATTTTTATTATTGTTATTATTTTCTATAAAAAAAATTGTGATGATATGATTACTATAATAATATAGATATTAAAATTTGAGTTTCAACAATATCAAATTCTTTGTTTCACGCTAAAAAATGCATTTGTAACTATTTAGTAACGTATATTGTTAGATAGAGAAAGTCTAAAATTATTGAAAGATACTTGATGAGTCTAATATGTTATTGTTGATTGAGGTCTAGTAGTAGAACCTATAAACAGAGAAAAAAAATGATCAATGGCTCCTAGTGTGCCTCTAACGCCCAAGTCAATGAGCTAGTTGAGAGGAAAGAGAGGGATCATCTTTTACCTTTTCATTTTCCTATTTATAGGGAAAATGGGGACTCTTATATATACGTGTCCTCTATTTATTGAAGGTTATTTTTGGTCCTCATCAGAAGCCCCTCACTCCCTAGTTTGATCAAGCGCATCGAAGAGCGGCTAAGGGAGTAGATATATCCTCTCATTGCTAGTGATTTATTTGTACTGTAGATAAAATTGCCAATTTGACTGCATCTGGTGAGCTTGACATGAAAACTACTTCATGCTTGAATGAAGAAGCGAGCGCAAGAGCTCGGAATGAAGGCAACTGGATGCCTAAATGATAAAGCGAGCTAAAGAGCTTAATGTTGAGGCAGTCAGATGCCCGTATGATGAGGCAAGCTGAGGAGCTCGATCTAGAGGCAGCTGGGTACCTGAATAATGAAGGGAGCTGAGGAGCTCGTTAAGGCAGTCGGATGCCCGTATGATGAGGCGAGCTGAGGAGATCGATCTAAAGGCAGTTGGGTACCTGAATAATGAAGGGAGCTGAGGAGTTCGATGTTAAGGCAATCAGATGTTCGTATGATGAGGCGAGCTGAGGAGCTTGATCTGGAGGCGGCTGGGTGCCTAAATAATGAAGCGAGCTGAAGAGCTTGATTTGGGGGTAGCTGAATGCCTAGATGGAAAGGCGAGCGTAAGAGCTCGGTATGAAGGCAATTAGATGCATGCCTGAATAGTGAAGCGAGCTGAGGAGCTCGGTGTGGAGGTAGCTGAGTGCCTGAATAATGAGGTGAACTGAAGAGCTCGGTCTGGAGGCAACTGGGTGCCTAAAGGATATGGCGAGTTGAGGAGTTCGTTGTGGAGGCAACTGGGTGCCTAAATAATGAGGTGAACTAAAGAGCTCAATCTGGAGATAATATGATTGCCACATTATAGTGTGGTCTTATGATTTTCAATGGCTTTAGGTCTTCGATGCCACGTTATATGGACTTATAGATTCTGAGTAGCTTCAAGTCTTCAAGTTTTCTAAATAGCTTCAATATTTTCTTCCTTTAGATGTCGTCTAATAGTGTGCCTTCTTAAGGAAGGTCTTAATAAATATCATGTCTCACTAAGAGGTCTCATATAATATTCTTCACTAATAGAGGATTCAGATGAAATTACCTCGCTGGAAGAGGGATTATATAATAGCAAAGTGTCTCGCTTAAAGAGGACTTAGATAATTTGGCTTGCTGATAGAGATCTTCGAATAGTTCAATTCATCAACAGAGCATTTTAAAAGTTTGCCTCGCCGAATAAAATCTCCGGATAGACTACTTCGTTAGTCAAATGGATGTCTTTGGATGAACTACTTCGTCCATCGAAGACTCAAATAATAATGATAATATATGTTGCTTCATCCGTCGAAGACTCAAATACTAATAGTAATATGTGTCTCGCTGAATGAGGACTTTAGAGCTTCGCTTCGCTGAAGGAGATCTTCAGATAAACTGCTTTGTTAACTTGCCGACAAAGGTCTTTAGAAAAGCTGGTTTGTCTGCCAAAGGCTTTAGAGCTTCACCTCGCCGAAGGCTTTAAAGCTTTATTGCGCCGAAGGCTTTAGAGCTTCGCTTTGCCTAAGGAGATCTTCGAATAAACTGATTCGTCAGTCAAGGACTCAAATAATAATAATAATATATGCCTCGCTGATCGAGGACTTATGTAATCACCTCATTGATCGAAGACTTAGATAATTTGCAAAGCTCCCCACTCCCTGATAGAGGTCTTCGAATAGTCTGTCTCTTTGATTGAGGATTTGTATACTTTGCCTCTCCATATGAGGACTTAAATAATAATTTGCCTCGACCATCGAGGACTTAGAAATTCGCCTCATCTAGAGGTCTTCAAGAAAACTTGCCTCACTTATGAGGACTTAGAGAAATCTTGCCTCGCTCACAGAGGACTTTAGATAATGTGCCTCGTCAAACGAGGACTTTGAATAATATGCCTCATTGACCGAGGACTTATATAATCTACCTCGTCAATAGAGAGCTTTTCCCTATCCGAACTAGGTCTTTAATGCCTTTTGAACTTTCACCTGGACTTGCTAAGTCTTAGTACCTTTTGGACTTTTGTCTGGACTCAGTTTGACATTTTTCCTTTCTTGTAAAGAGTTGCCTCATCGATTTTTTAAGCTAGTCTCTAGAGGTTTTATTTGCCTAGTCTTACTATCTCTCGGGCTAGTCTCAGTAGGCTATTATGCCTCTTTGGGAGGACATAAATAATAATTTGCCTCATCGATAAAGGTCTTAGAAATCCATGCCTCGCGTAGAGTACTTTCATAATAATTGGCCTCGTTTAGAGGGCTTTAGAAATCCACCTTACCTAAAGGTCTTCAAATAATAAAGTGTCTCGCTCATTGGAGGACTTAGATAAATCCTGCCTCACTGATAGAGGACTTTTATAATGATTTGCCTCGTTTTCCTAGGACTTTTAAAGATCCACTTCGCCTTGTCGATACATGACTCAAATAATTTGACTTGTCAACCAAGAACTTAGAAATTTTGCTTCACCTCGTCAATTGAGGACTTATGTAATAATGATAATTGCCTCATCTTTCAAGGACTTAGAAATCTACCTCACCTGGAGGTCTTCAAGAATACTTACCTCATTGATAAAGGACTTTAGATAAATCATGCCTCATTGATAGAGGATTTTAGATAAATCATGTCTCATTTGAGGGGGACTTAGAAATTTTGCTTCGCTGACTGAATACTTAAATAATTTGCCTCGACTTTATCAATCACTTAGAAATCCACCTCGTTAGAGGTCTTCGATAATTTGCCTCGCCGAACGAGGACTTATATAAATGATTTGCCTTGACTGTCGAGAACTAAGAAATCAAACTCGCCAGGAGGTCTTATATGATAATAATAATAATATGCCTAACGTTCGCTAGGTCTTTGGTGCCTTGCCTTGATAAGGTCTTTTACCTATTGGACTTTCGCCTAAACTACTCGTCATATCTGACTCTTCGCTTGGACTTTCATCTTTTGAGCTAGTCTCAATAGGACTTAAATGATAATAATAATTTTTATTTTTTCTTTTCTTTTTTTTTATAATCCTTTATAAAATACAGGATTTTCTTTTATAAGTACATTCAAATGATTGCACACTTTATACAATTACAATATTATTTGCTAAAATGAAATGGCTTGTCTTTAAATAGCTTCGTTTGTTTGCATGCCTTGTATAGTTTTTTGAGCACTTTGTCTTTATCTTGTTTATTTCTCTGTCAAACCGTTATGTAGTTGAGTAGCTTTTATGGAGAGCTTAAGAGTTGTTTTTATGACATGAGTCTTCAATCATTTAGATTCTTTCTGTAGACTTCCTTAGTTGTTATTGTAATGAGTCATCTCTCTTCTTCCCCCCCCCCCCCCCCTAACGAAGAGGGAACTTTTCCCTTGATCTCTTGCCTAGAGTTCACTAGGTCTTTTTGCCTGGATTCACCAGGGTTCTTACTTCCTTTTATAGGAAGCCCATCTCGCCTCAACGAGGTATATTTTGCCTAGAATCTCGCTAGGTCTTTTAGCCTGGATTCACCAGGGATCTTACTTCCTTCTGCAGGAAGCTCATCTTGTCTTAATGAGATATATTCTGCCTATAATCTAGCTAGGTCTTTCACTCTCTCTTGCAGAGAGCTTCGCCTATTGGGATTTAGCCTGGAGTACTCATCATATTTGGCCTTTTACCTCTACTTTCCTCTTTTAAGCTTATCCCAATAGTCTTTTGTTGTATACAGCTCGTAAATTGGTTTGAATAATTTGATATTTTTTGCCAAGTTGAGCATTTTTATGCTTGATGCATTTTTTGCCAAGTCAAACACTGTTATTCGCGTCTGATAACAAATTCTATAATCTTTCCTGTCACAAACAGGGATTATACAAGCATATTTACTAGGCTGAGTACGGGATTCGGAGATACCGAATCGTACTGAAAATATTCAGAACCGAAAAATATCCATTGACCGTTTGACCTTCTCCGAACCGAACTGTTCCTTTTTTTTTTTGGTACGGTTCTGGAGATTAGTAGTTATCCATACCGAGAACCGTACCGAACCATCCCGAACCGAAACTAGAACCGATTTAAAGGGTTCTTATATATATATATATATATAAACACACATTTTGATATTGAATTAGCAAAACATTTATGGAAATTCAATATTGTATAAGCCAAATTTAATTTTTATTAATTATAAATTTTTATTTTCAAATTAGTAGTTGCAAAATATATATATATATACACACACACACTTTGATATTGAATTAGCAACACATTTAAAGAAATTCAATAATGTATAAGTAAAATTTAATTTTTATTAATTATAAAATTTCATTTTCAAATTAGTAGTTGCAATATATATATATACACACACTTTGATATTGAATTAGTAATACATTTAATGAAATTGATAATGTATAAGTAAATTTTAATTTTTAATTATTTAAAAATAGAAAATTTCTGAATTTTCGTTTTGTCTCGTTCCGTACCGAACCGTCCCATTAGACCCGAATCTCCGTTCCGAACCGTCCCAAAAAATTGGGACGGTTCAGTATGGAGATTTTTCCTTACGGTTCGGTTCCGGAGATCCCATTTTGAAAATCTCCGAAATTCGATTCGGTTCCGGAGATTTTCAAATCTCCGAATTCTCCCGAACTGTGTTCAGCCCTAATATTTACAGATAAAATATAAGACGTGTGATTTATGAATCACAAATTCATGTAAGATGCTCATCTGGTTATATGGCAACATTTTCACAGAAATATTCATGTGTGCATCATGAATTCATGCAAAGTCCAAGTAGACTTTAGTATTTTTTTGCTCAATATTGTAATAAAGGGTAATTTAGCAGCATTTTTTTGCAAATAGAGCATGTTGTGAGCTGAAATTAATTCATTTAAGTAATGAATTTTAATTGAATCATGCACTGTGATTTGCATATGAAAATAATTTTATGCACTTTGAGAGACTCTTACTCCCCCGCAAAAATAATAGATTCATTTATAATCTATTTTAGAAAAATAATATGTTTTCGATATAAATCTTGATTTTTAAGCAATAAATTGCATGTAAAATGATATTTGATATGCACAATTAATCATGTGTGTCATTCTTAAATATGACATAGCATTTTATGCTGCATGATCATAACAAATAATTTATTCATGTAAAATATTAACATATTTGCATTTTATTTAAGCAATTAATATTGCGAAATTTAAATTAAAACATGAAAAATATTAAAAACATATTTGGAATGACGCAATCGACTTCGGAAGAATTTTCAGATCCATAAAAATGCATTGTGAATTGAAAAAGTAACTTTTTCGCAGTCTAGTTTATTGATTTGCGGTATTTTAATGCACATTCAAGATTCACGATGTAGCGTAAAAGGTGAAATTATACCCGTTCGGAGCTTTGCCGGTGCGTGGGGCCCACTCACTGGAAGCTGGTGACTGGCCGTCGACGCACTGGCATCGGAGGAAGCTTTGGAGACGGGAAAGACATCACCAGCTTTGGCTTGCTGTCTAGAATCTAAAAATGCAAGCCACCCGCCATCACTCTCCTCCATTTGACTGGAATCGGCCCAAGAACTTTTGGTGAGCGAGTTTTTGATCTCATTTTATGGTAAAAGTTTGGCAACTTGGTGGGTTTAGAAATGTAGCTGAGACTGAGATGAGTCAATTGACACTAAAATCGCAAGCAACAAAGGCCAGAATCAACTAGAAATGACATTAGAATCTTGTGACGCTAGCGAAGCTTCAGGTGGGAGGTGCGCCTCCGTTCGGCGGTTGTTTGCAACGGATTTGTGGTGGTGAGCTCGTCGGCGGCTGGGCTACACATTGGTGCCAACGGTGTCATGAATGGATGGCCGGAGGTGCACAAATCGAGAATGGCAACCCCTTTTTTCTATTTTTTCCCATTTTCTCTCTCCTCGATCTGGGTTTTTTTGTGCTTTTTTTAATCTGATCTGATTATTTTTTTTTTGAAATTTTGATGATCGGATTTGTTGATCGATGATTGGAAAAAATTATGATGGTCGAAAATGTTGAATCCGGTGAAAATAAAAGAGTAGGAACACGACTTTATTGTGCTGGTTACCGCAAATGACTCCATTTTGATGAGTCTAATATCATTTGTTATTGTTGATAGAGGCCCAATGGAGGGTAAGACCTGTAGACAAAAAAAAAAAAAAATTAATGGAGAGAGTAATAATTTATCTACTAAACTGCTTATTTTTATTATCATTAACAGTCTTAATTACTTTCTCCTTGTCATAGTATTTAATAACATGACTAATAAATAGACCTGTTCGTGGGTTGGACTGCGGGCTTCAATTAGTGAAAAAAATTACGGATCGATCAAACCGAACCTTTAAAAAATTAAACATTTTTCAAATCCAAACTCGACGCATGAACATATCTACCAATAAATTTAGATTTGAAGCATAACTGCATAACCTACTAACTAATGAGAATATGGCAAGTACTTCAGCCCATCCAACTAAATGAAAATGATGAAATTGAATTGAAATTTAACAATTATGAAACTTGACAAAGTTCAATTAATTTGATGACACTTGGCTTGTCATTTAATTTTCTTACTTTTCTTTTCCTAAAAGTCTATTAATGCATTATTATTATGTAGGCATGTTGTCATATGATAGTTCTTCATTTCATAATTTAAGCTCTAAATTTTGGCATTTATCATGAGCTGTATTTTAAATTTCTTATTTTAATTTTTGTTTATTGAATGATTAAAGCATTATGATAAAAATAATTTAATATTATATAATTTTTATTAATATAAATTACCATATTGTTTTTCACTATTAAGCTAAAACCTAATTGATAAAAAAAAAAAAAGGTGACAGAATCTTTATATTGAATGAATGATCTAAAGTTTTATGTTTGGTACTTGGTAGTATAAATAAATATTTATTTAAAATTTTATATTTTTAATTACTTCATTTATAAATAATTTTTTAATAAAATTTATTTTTTAAAAAAGTGTTTGCAAATGAAACAAATTCTATTTGAATTTGATTTATAAAAAAAAAGCCTAATCTTTTTAAATTGTCAAAAACTCAAAATCTTTCATAAAAAGCCATGAATAATTAATTATACTTTACACTTGATTTCCATAGAGTAGAGGTCACAAATCCAAAAGCCAAGACATAAACAAATGGCAATTAAATAAAATTTAGTAAATAATTTTATTTTCATTTTAAGCCTTGCCAAATCACCTTTTTATTTCATAAAACAAAAACGCACTAACTTGCTGCCGACATTTCAATAATAATAATAATAATAATTACTAATTCCCTACCCAACAAGATCTAATTTATCATAATTCAAGCTTTGTGGTTTGGCCTAAACTTGCTCTTAATTAATAGCTAACCCACCTTTACTAATCACACACCTAATTACTGACTCATGTAATTTGTGTGCTTCATCAACCATTAATCTCCTCACTTGTTCTAATTTACAATTCAGCACCCCAAATTTTTTTTTTATTTTTTTTATTTTATCAAATGGAAATTTCTCATCATTATAATCTACCCTTGAGAAAGTTAGTGCATAGCTTCTTCCATGCCTCCTTATCCAAATTTGCCTCTTCATCATCCAAATTTGCCTTTATCTCTTCAGCCAATGAGTCCTACACCAATAAATTACACTTTTCTGAGTCCAAAAAAGTAAATTATTAAGCCAATAGAAATTATATAAAAATTCTTCATTTAAATTTTAAAAAAAAAAAAGCAAGTCAGAACTCGATCTCAAACATAAACAGACACATAAATAATGTAGCATACCACGATGAAATTGCGTTGGAGAAGTCTGTCAATCAAGTGGAGGAGAATGTCTTTAGTGTACTCAGGATGACCTTGAATGCCCATGATGTGATCTCCATACTTAAACATCTCAATTCCAGTCTTATCAGACCATGCCATCACCTCTGCTTTTGGAGGGAGTTCAATGACCTATAATAACACAATAAGTTGCAAAATAGTGTAACTGAAGTAGAAAAATAACACAAAAATATTCAATATATATATTGGATTTTGTGATCTGGTGTTACCAAGCTCATTTTCATATTGAACAAACCTCATCTCTATGACACTCTATCACAGACAGTAAGGCAGGCATCTTAAGTGATGAAAAGAGTTTTGATGATGATGAGAAATGGATGGCTGTGACGCCTATATCCCAGCCTGAAACTGCTCGACACACCTTTCCTCCCAATGAACGCGCTAGTACCTAATCAAAACCATGAAACTTTCTTAAGAAAGCAAGTTAAGAGAGTGTAAATTATAAATCAGACACTCTACCACTAAATCACTAATTTAATTAAAAAAAAGAACTTTCAATACAAAGTTAATTATCTCTAATAGATTCCTTGCTATTAAATACAAAAAATCATATCATCCCCACAGCAATTATGACAGACAAGGACTAAAAAAATGCTAATATCTAATAGTTTGTGTAAAAGAAAAAACAAACTCATTCATTTTGAGCATGTGACTTTCAAGTTTGGATTTTTTTCTTTCTTTTTGCCAATTAACTCAAATAAAGAGATTGTGACAACCAATATAAACTACTCCACACAAATACACACAAGGAAGGACAACAATTTCCTATAACATATCATTTCTTGTGCTATTAAATAGCTTGAGTTATAAAAGATTAACCCAACAAAGACAAACACTGAGGTGCTGGGAGCTCACAGATTTACAAGCATGAGTCTATTTGGCAAAACATAGGTTTAATTTTGTCCACAATAGAGATCTATATTAAAGATATGTTAATATAAGGTTATAAATATCTTAATTAATTTATCTTGATGGACACTATTACACTAGTGAAGTATACTATAGTACACAAAATGTGTAGAAAGTGTCCAATTCATATGATGCTTATCTAACTACGTGCACCAACAAACACACCTACAACATTTGAGAAAGGTATTAGTCAAATAAAGTTGAAAAGGACTAATAGACATCTTAGATGTAAAGATTATAAAAGGTCTTACTCATACAACTAAAAGATATACACACATCTACCAATTACTTTATTATGGGTTTTATGCAATTTCACACACTCAAGCATTGAAAATAAAAATAAAAATAAAAAATTTGGAATAATGGAAAGAAAGTTTGTTGTGGTTGAAATTAAAACTATCTTTTCGAAAAAAAAATCATTTTAAATATGAAATATATCAAACACTTTCAACCATATTCATAATTAACATTTTCAACATAATACTTTTCCAACAGAAACTTAAGAGATAATATATCATACAAATTCTGAATGATGTATGCACCACACATATAAAAGAATGAGAGCTATACCACTAATTTTACACTATTTATTAAGGAATTAGAGCTATGTTGTGACCCTCTCATAATAGGTGAGCCTCACAACTTTTATAAGAGGTCTCTTATTCAATAAGAGTAGTAATAGTAATATAAAAAGGGAATGATCCTAAAATATGAAAAACTAAGGGAAGCAAACCATTTTATTTCAATTTTATTATAGTGGG
>CATKHJ010579863.1:0-10753 GCA_949750685.1 Vernicia montana | reverse complement strand
GAATACCTAATCACACCAAAGGATATAGGCTTTATAATCTGTCTACTCATAAAGTTTTTCTTTCAAGAGATGTTATTTTTTATGAAACAATTTTCCCTTACAAATCTGATGCTAATTCTTCACAAGATTCCTTTGTTTTTCCAGCTCCATTTGATACTACTTCTGATCCAATCATTTCATCTACACCTGATCAACTAGTTTCTCGTTCCTCTTCTTCATTAGTTACTGTTCCTTCTCAACAACATTCTTCTTTCCCTTCTTCTTCCTCTCCTCCATCAAGCTCTTATTCTTTTGATCATTCACATTTACCTTTAGTTTCCAATTCTCCAACTTCTTCTTTACCTGTTCCTACCTCATTTGTTCCATTACCTGCACCACCCATTCTCAGACATTCCACCAGATCCATTAAACCACCAGATTATCTTAAAGACTTTCACTGTAAAACTCTCTCTTTTCCTCCCCATTCTAATTCTGCTATTACTTCCCCACATACTATTGATAAAGTTTTTTCCTATCAACATTTGTCCCCAAAATACCAAGTTTTTTCTGCCGCTGTTCAAAATATCTCTGAACCCCACTCCTATAATGAAGTAATTAAACATTCTTGCTGGAGAGACACCATGGATAAGGAGATACAATCATTAGAAGACAATAAAACATGGGAACTCACTACTCTACCACCTGGAAAGCATCCTATTGGATGTAAGTGGGTATACAAGGCCAAACATAGAGCAGATGGGTCAATTGAAAGGTGTAAAGCTAGGTTGGTGGCCAAGGGTTATACTCAGCAACATGGCCTAGACTATTTGGACACTTTCTCACCAGTTGCTAAGATGGTAACTATCAGAACCTTACTTGCCATTGCAGCTCTTCACAACTGGCATTTACAGCAACTTGATATAAATAATGCATTTCTTCATGGGGATTTACATGAAGAAGTGTATATGCAATTACCTCCTGGATTTCATGCTTCCTCTGCTAATCAGGTCTGCAAACTTACTAAGTCCCTTTATGGACTCAAGCAGGCCAGCAGGCAATGGAATGCCAAGCTGACCTCTGCTCTTCTTACACAAGGTTTTCAACAGGCTTCATCAGATTTTTCATTATTCACAAAGGCTTGTGCAGGCTCTTTTATTGTTTTGTTAGTGTATGTTGATGATGTGATCTTGGCTAGTGATAACATGTCTCTTATTTTTGAAGCTAAGTCCTTTCTTTTATGATACTTTTCAAATCAAAGACCTAGGTGAGCTTAAGTATTTTTTTGGGATTAGAAGTAGTTAGATCTAAGGAAGGCATCAATTTGTCACAGAAAAAATATGCCTTGGATCTCTTGCAAGACACAGGGTTTCTCCATGCTAAACCAGTCATTCTCCTTTATCTTCTTCTTCAAAGTTATTTAAGGGAGACAGTGCCATGTATGCAGATGTTCAGTCTTACATAAAGCTTATTGGTAAACTCTTATATCTCTACAATACTAGACCTGATTTGAGTTTTGCTTTGCAGCAGCTGTCTCAATTCTTGGATTGTCCCACGATCAATCATGTTCAGGCTGCTCATAGGGTTCTTAGGTATTTGAAGAAAGCTCCAGGATAGGGATTATTCTTTCTAGCCTCTGGTTAGCTGCAACTTAAAGCTTTTACTGACTCTGATTGGGCAACTTGCCCTGATACACGTAGGTCTGTCACTGGCTATTGCATCTTTCTTGGTGACTCACTGATTTCATGGAAGTCTAAGAAGCAACAGACCGTCTCTCATTCATCCTCTGAGGTTGAATATCGAGCCATGGCAGTTACTTGTTGTGAGCTTCAGTAGATTGTATATTTGCTTCAAGACTTACATTTACCTCACTCTTCTCCTGCTATTCTTTATTGTGATAATCAGTCTGCAGTTCACATTGCCCATAATTCTGTCTTTCATGAAAGGACTAAACACATTGAAGTTGATTGTCACCTTGTCAGAGAAAAAGTTCACACAGGTGTTGTTCATTTGATGCCAGTATCCTCTGCTAACCATTTGGCTGATTGTTTTACTAAAGCCCTTCCTGTTCCTGACTTTCAAGCGGCAATTTCCAAGCTTTGCATACAAAATCTGTATGCTGCAGCTTGCGGGGGGCTAATACAACTGATAATTTTATTTCATATTAGGAATTTTTTATTCAGTTAGTGTTTAGTTACATTGAAGCCACGTGGCTTTAGTTACACAATTAGTTTCAGTTTAGCTTCTTTCTTAAGCTGAACTAACAAGCTGTATAAATACTTTTCTTCTCTTCTCATACTGAACAGTTTTCTAAGACATCAATAATACGAAGTATTCATTTCTTTGAAAATGATCAACATATTACTATGGATGTCTCTTTTACTAACTCGGTCCAAAGAATCAGTGTTGCTTATGCTAACGTTTGGGCTAATCATCGAATTGATCTTTATAATGACTTGTTTAATCTCAAGGCCTTTTCTCCTGGTTGTTGGGTTTCTATTGGTGATTTCAATGTTACTTTGGGCTCCTATGAAAAAAATGGCTGAGCTCCTGCATGTGGTCCTTGCCGTGCATTTCGATCTTTTATTGAATATTGTGAATTTTCGGGTATCCTTACTCGTGGTGCCATTTATACCTGGTGCAATGGTAGGCATGGTTCGACAAGAGTTGAAAGTTTTTTAGATAGATCAATGGTCTCGTTTGAGTTTTTCAGTTTCTAGAGAAACATCTCTTGTACAACTCTATGTGAGGCTTCATCCGAGCACCGATCCAATTCGCTAAAGGGAATCAAAATGCTCATTTGGACTAAGTCTCACGATGAAGCTCTCGGGTTTATTCTTTGATTTGGATTTGAAAATTACATTTTGAGAAGTCGCCACCTTAATTTATTTTTATTTGGGAAAAATATAAGGTAAAAATTCAATTTGACTCCAATTTTATCCGAAAGGGAAAGTTCACTAGTCTCAAAATTAGAGAGGATTCAGGAATTAGGTTTTCAGTTTATTTTAATAAAATAAGTTTGGCAATTTAATATAAAAGTGACTTCAAAATTGATTTTATGAATAGTTTAAAATGCATGGACAATTTATAAAATGCATGACCATTCCATCCATTTCAAATAAATAAAGTATAAAAGAAAAGGAAGAAGAAGTTGATTTATTTTAATTGGATTTGATACTTGAACCAAACATGCATACATATTCTTTTGAATGGGAATCAAAACTCATGCAGTTCTCCTTTCTTGCAAAAGGGTTTGTTTAGCCAAATTATTTTATCATGTTTTGATTGATTGGTTGATTTGAGAGAGTTGGATTGATTAATTAATTAACTAAATATCCTAGGTGAGACAATTTAATTAATTAATTAAAAAAAGAATCCCAAGGAGGGAAATAGAAAAAATAAATTAAAATATGATAGGGATAGAGAGTTACTTTGCGTTAGCAGACGACCGGATATAAGCTCCACCTCGAAACAAGCCTCGGACGGCGTTATAACAAACCTTAGACGGCGGGACGAAACCATTTTGGAATACTTTGCAAAGTAAGGAGCAATGCAAAGCAAAAGAAAACAAAAAAAAAATGAAAACTTTAAAACTCGGGGGCTCGTTCCTTGATGGACCAAGTTATAGGATTGGTTTGCTTAATGCAACGGATTTTCAAGCTTACCAAAAATTGGAGAATGATGTATGGGAGGTCCTCTATATATAGGGTGAAGGCTGGGGTGAAAATCTATCAATTTTTGATGTGGGATAGGGAAAAATTAAAGAAAAAGTCAGAAATCTGGTATTGTTACCGCACGGCAGCCTCGCAGAACCACAGGGTCTATGTGCGATAGTCACAAGGTAGCCTGTGGAATCGTAAGGCTTCTGTTGCAGTAGGCTCATTTTTGCCCTTTCATCTATTTTTAGTGATTCCAGTTGCATTATACTTCGTATTCAGCCCCGGATGATCTGAGGGTGGTTCAAAGGGTGATGGATATTGGCAATTTCGAGCGCCAGAGGTTTGTCTTATTGGGTCTATCTATTGCCTCAAATTGTGTAAAATTAAGGGTTTACACTCTAGTTCGTCACCACTCTGATCACAATCCCCTCTTGCTTTACTGTGAGAAGGGTCTTCAAAATCCCCCTGCCCGTTTTCAATTTCAGGCAATGTGAGTCACCCATCCTAGCCTTCGTGAGGTTGTGATTGGTTCTTGGACTCAGCATATTGATAAACTTCCTCCTATGCAGCTCTTATGTGCTGAGCTTCGTAATCTGCGTCAGGTTCTTAGGAGTTGGAACAAAAATGTTTTCGGTTTTCTTGATGTCAATATTGCCAAGGATGAACATGCATTGAAAGATGCCCAATCTACAATTGTTAATATGGGATTAACTGATGATCTCCATTTAAGGGAGCTTGAGGCTCATGAAATTCTTGATCTCCACCTTCGTTAGTAGGAAATTTATTTTAAGGAGTGTAATAGAGTTGTGACCGTAATATTTCCTTTTTTCATCATTATCATTCTAGTCGCAAGTCATTGCATGGTATTCACTCTCTTCGGGTTAATGATAGCATTACAGATGATTCTTTTATTGTTGAAAGTCACATCATGGACTTCTATAGCCAGCTCTTTTGGGCTGATAACCAAAATTCCAGCAACCTGGATATAATTAAGGAAGTTATTCGTTCCATAGTAACTATATAAGAGAATGAGAAGTTAACTTGTTGCCTCACTTCCGATGAAATTAAAAACATTATTTTCTCAATGGATCGTTGTTCCTGGGCTTAATTCCATCTTCATGGTGCTTATTCCTAAAGTAGATGATGCCATTATCATTGAACAATATAGGCCAATTGTTCTAAGCAATTTCAGCTTCAAAATCATCACTAAAATTTTGGCAGACAGGTTTGCTGGCATTGCTTCAAAGATTATTTCGGATAATCAGATTGATTTTATAAAAAATCATAATATTTCAGAGTGCATTGTTGCTGCATTTGAAGGTGTTAATTTTCTTGATAAAGCTTGTTATAGTGGTAGCATGGCTTTAAAGATTGATATTAGAAAAGCTTTTGACACGATGGATTGGAACTTCTTGCTTGATGTTCTTAAGGCCTTTGGATTTTCTTTACAATTCAGAGATTGGATTCTTTCTATATTCACTTCTTCAAGAATCTCAATTATGCTTAATGGAAAACCTAAGGGATATTTCTCTTGCTCTAGAGTGGTGTGACAAGGAGATCCTCTTTCTCCTTTATTGTTTTGTATTGCAGAAGACTTTCTTAGTCGCTGGATTTGCAAGAAGTTGAAGATGGCTCTTTTTCCTCCATGATTTATCACCGAGGTACTGTTTTTCCTACTCACTTTTTATATGCTGATGATGTCTTAATATTTTGTAAAGCTTCTATTAGGAATATTCAAGTTATAAGTGATATTTTCACTATTTATGGAGCCATGTCGGGGCAGCAAGTTAATTGGGACAAATATGAAGTTTATTTTGGCAAAACGGTTTCTCCTAGACATTGCATTCGTCTACAGGAAATTGCAATTATGAAGAGGGGTTAAGTTCCTTTCAATTATTTGGGAGTTCCTTTCTTCTCGAGCGTTCCTAGAAGGCGATGGATTCAACCTCTTGCTGACAAAATTGTAAGCAAATTTTCTAAATGGAAGGGAAGCTCTCTTTCTATGGCGGGAAGGCTTATTTTAATGAATTCTGTTATGATTAGCTCGTTTTTCCATTCCTTTGCAGTTTATAAATGGCCTCCTAACATCTTGAAGTCCATGGAAAAGAGTATTTGCAATTTCCTTTGGACTGGCTCTATTGAAACAAAAAAGTTAGTCACGGTTCCTTGGAAGTTTTGTTGTTCTTCGATCAAGGAAGGTGGTATTGGCTTAAAAGATCTTCAAAGTCTCAACCTTTCCATGCTTGGCAAATTTTCTTGAAACCTTATTACAAAGAATTTGTTCCCTATTGGCCTCCTTAAGACTTGATTTCTGGCTACTTCTAGTGTTCCTAAGCAATCTCAATTTAAATCTACTGTTTGGTCCTCAGTTAAGCAAATCTATGGTCAGCTTAGACCCTCTTGCCGTTGGCTTATTAGAGAACATAGTCATCTCAAATTTTGGACTAATGAGTGGATCTCTCCCACGGTTGCTCAACAATAGAATTTATCTCATCATCAACAACAAGTCCTCACATACCTTATTTCTTGGTATTTTAAGGATGGCAATTGGGACTCATTGTCTCATCTCAACGCTAATGTTATTCATCGGATTTGTGGTATTAAGAGTGGTTGTGAACCTAATGACATTTGCATTTGGTCCAATTCAATGGATGGGAAACTATCGGTAAAGGGTTTGTATCGCCACATTCGTTCAAGCCGTGGGGTTTATTCTTGGAGCAGGTTCATTTGGAAAGAATTTCTTCCCCTTCCCAATCATTCATTTGCTGGCGTGCTTTGTTAGGATATCTCCCTACTGAAGATCTTTTGATTAAAAAAGGTCTTTACATCACCTCTCGTTGTTGTCTCTGTGGTGATGCTTCTGAATCTCATGACCACATCTTTGTGCATTGCAAGTTTGCCAGAGAAATTTGGTTGGCTATCACCTCCCTCTTTGGTAAGTCTTTGGTCCTTTATGAAAGTTTGCAGGATTAAATTGAAAGTGCCATGATACATAGCTTCAATTCCCAAGTTAGTTTTTTCTGGTGCTCGGCTATTGTTAGAGTGATTTGGATCATTTGGCGTACCAGGAAATTGGTTATCTTTGAAGATCAAAATGTTAGCATTTTCCATGCTCTTCGACAGCTTTGGCTTTTAATTCATGAATGCAATTTTTTTTCGCATTGGTACTATGCACAACTCCCTCTCTGAACTTCATATTTTGTGCAGTCTGAACATTACAGGTCGGCTTGGCAAGGCTCCAAGGATTATTAGCATTACTTGGCAGCCCCCTCCTTCTTTTTGGATGAAAGTCAATACGGACGGCTCAGCCCTTGGTGCTCCAGGCCCTTCTGGAGCAAGTGGAATATTAAAAAATTCTCGTGGGCGCCTATAGTGCCTTTGCATTTAGTTGCTCCAATTCTTATGCCTACACTACTGAGTTGAGTGTGGCATTTTTTGTTGTTAAAAGAGCTTGGTTGAATGGTTGGCACAACCTTTGGATGGAGTGTGACTCACTTTATGTAGTTCATCTTTTTAGAGAGCAAACAATGGAAGTCCCCTAATCTATTTGGCAACAATGAGCTCTTTGTCTTTCTTATGTGCAACAAATAAACTTTCGAATATCTCATATTTTTAGGGAAGATAACAAAGTGGCGGATGTGTTAGCTCAATTTGACGTCTCGTCTTCCTCTATTAATTGGTGGAATTCTTTCCCATAATTTTATAATTTTCCGCTTTCTGATGATTTTAGTAGTAAAAAGAGCTGTCGATTTTGTTAATTGTTTGTTTTTTTTTGTAAGGTTGAATGCTTATGTACTTATTTTTCTTTTCATTTAATCTATTTTAGACCCAATTAAATTATGAGAGTGCTAAAAATATACCAATTTAATCGAGATGTTTAGGTATGTTCACTAATTTCTAATCTTTTACTTAAAAAAAAAAAAATTAGTGTTAACAATATAGGAATCTGTACTCTGTAGATATCTCTCCCCTATAAAATACTATTTCTCCCTTTCCTGTCTTTTATGGTTGTTGACGTCATACCATAGTAGTCTGTAAACAAGATGTTTATATCGATAACTTTGATTTAGTTCGATTAAAAAAAGAAAATTGACTTAGTAATGGTAAAAAAAATTATAAATTTAAATTTTAGTCAAAATTCAACTAAAACAAAGTTTATCACAGCTGAATGTGTTTACATTCAGTACAGGTTTTACTTGCCTTTTCAACGCCATTAATTAACTACAACCCTTCCCTTTTTAATTTTTTATTTTTTTTAATAATCCCTTTTTATTTTTTTTAAACCTTCTAAAATTGCCGATTATATCATAATTTAAAAAATTAGTTTTAGTCACATCAATTTGGCCAAAATTAAAATGAAAAATAACTTATTATTTATATAAATTAGTTATGGGTCCTTATTTTATGTGAATTTTAATTATATTTTTTTATTTAACTTATATTTTTTAAAAATATTTTAACATATAAAAATTATTATTATTTTATTAATTTAAATATTATTTTATGAAATTTTAAATATTAATATAAATAAATATATAAGTCAAATTTATTATATATGAATTAACTTGAATAGTGATAAAAAAAATTATTAAATATATATTGATCTACATAAATTTTAATTGATATTTATAAAAATATAATAAGATGAAAAAATTGATAATATAATTTAATTTTTTGAAAAAATCACTTTTCACATGAAATAATTTCAAAATAACTCTTAAACTCGGCTTTTATTATCTGCATAAATTTGTTATGATCTCAACTCCACAATACTATATCACTAATTTCTACTTAATTATAAAAAATTATTGGTGTCATTTTGATCAAATGATATAAATAAAACTAATTTTTTAAATTAAAATATTTGGATACAATTATAAATTTACAGAAATAATTTAATTTTTTCTGTGATCAAGGAGGTGACGTGTTCCTTGTTGAAATTCATTTTCATGGTTTTCCAAGGATTGATGTGTGATATGGATTTAGTTATATAAAATGGGATTAAACTAATATCCCAATAATGAATTGTCTGTAATGAAAAGTCAGTGTAGAAAAAAAAAAAAAAAAACTTTGGTTTCTTCCAAATTTTCCATCAAGATGTCTAAATCATCTAAAATTGAATTGAAAACTCCATTTTATTATTCTTTTTTTTCTCAAAATAAAATAAAAGAAAATCACTTTGGAAATATTCAAACTCATTGACTTTATTAGAAACACTTGGATCTTTTATTTGTTAAACCTCTATTTATCCATACTGCAAAAAGAAAATTCAATGGCTTCCATGGCTGTTCTTAAACTTATCTTTATCACTCTCTGTTTTCTCATACACCCAATAGAAGCCTTAGACAACATAACCTTAAACTCATCTTTATTTGCAAATGACAAAAGCTCTTCTTCTTCATGGGTTTCACCTTCTGGAGATTTCGCTTTCGGTTTCCAAAAACTCAATAATACAAATCTTTTCTTGGTTGCAATCTGGTTTGATAAAATTCCTGATAAAACAATTATTTGGTATGCAAATGGAGATAATCCAGCCGAAGAAAGCTCCAAGCTTGAACTTACAGAAAATGGCCTTGTCCTTACCAATTCTAATGGCCAATTAATATGGAATCAAGAAATCACCCAACCTGAAAATGTTTCCTATGCTTCTATTCTTCACACAGGAAATTTTGTTCTTGTTGGTACCAATTCCTCTGTTTTCTTATGGGAAAGCTTCAAAAATCCCAGAGACACAATCTTACCTTCTCAAATATTAGAATCAAGCACTGTTCTGTTTTCTAAGCTCACAGAAACAAATTTCTCTAGAGGAAGATTTGAGCTTTATTTCTCCAATGGTGATCTTGAGCTCACCCCACTTGCTTGGCCAACTAAGTCACAATATGGTTCCTATTTTAGCAGTGGAATTTCTGCAAATGATTCTAATTCTGCTAATCAGCTTGTTTTCAATGAAACAACATCAGATATTTACATTGTAAGCAAAAATGGAGCAACTTTCCAAATCCAATGGCAGATGCAGAACATTGTCCCTAGTATTTCTGGAAACTATTATAGAGCAACACTTGATTATAATGGAGTTTTCACCCAATATACCTATCCCAGAAACTCGAATGGCGAGCAGAGTTGGTCAGTCGTGAAATACATTCCTGAGAATATTTGTTCTGCTATATTCAATGAGCTTGGTAGTGGTGCTTGTGGATATAATAGCTATTGCAGTATTGTAAATGAGAGGCCTAATTGTGCATGCCCACCTGGGTATTCGTTGATGGATGGAAATAACTCGTTTGGCGGGTGCAAACCAAATTTTCCTGTAGATTGTGGAGTTAATGACACATCAGGGAACCTGGAAGAGTTGTATGAGATGCAGAAGCTACAAAATGTGAATTGGCCTTTAGGAGACTGTGAAAGGCTTGAGCCTTATAGTGAAGCAGAATGCACAACCTCTTGCTTGCAAGATTGTTTGTGTGATGTTGCCATTTATGGTGGTACAACTTGTTGGAAGAAAAGGATACCTCTTGCTAATGGAAGAGTTGAAAGTGGAAATTCAGATGCTCTCATCAAAGTCAGAAAAGTTGCTCCTTTGGATTACCCTGCTTCTATCTGCACAAACAAGAAAAAAGATAAGCCAATCCTTATAGGATCACTTAGTACCTCCCTTGTATTAAATGGATTACTCTTAATTGCAGTTCCTGTGATTCTTTTCCTCAAGTTCAACAGGAAATCGAATAGAGTCATTCAAGTTTCTACGCTTTTGAAAACAAATCTGCATATGTTCAATTACAAGGAGCTTCAGGAAGCAACAGATAACTTCAAAGAACAAATTGGTAGAGGTTCTTCTGCAATTGTCTATAAAGGCATCCTGAAATTTGGTTCAAATAATAATGTAGTTGCAGTCAAGAAGTTGGACAAGTTGGCTCAAGAAGCTGACAAGGAATTCAAAATAGAACTGAAAGCAATTGGGAAGACAAGTCACAAGAATGTTGTTCGGTTGTTGGGTTTCTGTGAAGAAGGAGCTCACCGCCTTTTGGTTTACGAGTTCATGACTAATGGTACATTAGCAAATTTTCTTCTTGGGATTCCAAAACCTGGCTGGAATACAAGGGCTAAAATTGCATTGGAGA
>CATKHJ010579851.1:0-35866 GCA_949750685.1 Vernicia montana | reverse complement strand
ATAGTGATCACCCACCAAAAGAGCTGTTACAAATAAATCATAACCAAATCTGCTTGCTACAGTAACAAATCCTGCATTTAATGCTGGTCAGGATGAAATTGCGCCCGCAATACCATTATTGCGCTCGCTATGGATGAATCGCGGTCGCTATGAAGAAGTTGCGGTCGCTATGCTCAAAGACCCCCAACGGTTACTGCCACGTGGCATAGTCCCGTTCGCTGCAGATGTTACCGTTGTACTTGAATCCCAGCCATATGAATGTTGCGGTCGCAACATATGTATCTCGGTCGCAATATCCATATTGCGCCGAGGGTCGCGTTCGCAAAGGAGACCGCGAACTCTACTGGATGAAATGATTGTTTCTGCCTCTAGCTTTGTAGCGTTCGCCAAAAGGTTGTTGCGGGCGCGACTAGCATGTTGCGGGCGCTACATGCTTGTTGCGGGCGCAACTTACAGGTCAGGCAGACTACTTCAAAGATTTCTTCAAGTACTTCATTCTCAAGCACTAGTAAGGCATTTTATCTGAAAAAATACACTTAGTTTAAATGTTAGATCAATTCAACTTGATTGCCAAGATCAAAATTGAGATTGACTTAGTTGGAACACACCACTAAGGTCAACACTACTTTTTGGAAAAATATATATTCACCTATTTTTTTCAAAACTGAAAAAAAAAATTAGAAAAGTATTTTTCCGAAAAGTTATGCCAAACGAAACTTATGAAATTAACGTTATTTCGTCTAATTTTTTAACACACGCATTGTCCAAAGTTTGACCAAGAACTAATTTGATAAAAATTACCAAGTATAAGGACTTTGATGACAAAAAATATGATTTTGTACTAATTTGTTTCCAGGTGCTAAGTTCAAAGACTAATTTAACATTTTTGCCTACTGATAATTGCATAATTCATAATTTATTTATTTTTTATATTTAAATTTTATAAATGTTATTCTTCTAATCATAAAATAGAAGCTAATGACACCTAGCCTAAATAACTAGGGCATCTCCAATATAAAAAAAATATGTGAGAGAATTAATAAATAGTATGCAAAGAAAGTTGTAAAATTTATTAATTAAACTTAAAATAAAAAGTGAAATTGGCTCTCTAAACTCTTTATTTTAAATTTAAATAATAAAGAGCTCATTAAAATCTTGTTTTCTTATATTAACTCTTTATTATAAAGAATTTAAGGCATATAAAGGGCTCTAAAGCTAAGACCCTGGACTAAGAGGTCTCAGGTTATGTAATCGTTGTTCGAATTTCCTGCCCTGAATGGGTTTATTTAAATTTGTTTCCTATCTGGATTGGGTTGTAATATCTTATTGAAATTTGTATTAATATCTTTTAGAAAAAAAAACTCATAAAATATAAAATTTATATAATAATAATAATAATAATAATAATAATAATAATAAGGGTTAATTAAAAAAAAATTCACGAACTTTCACCAAATTTACAATTACAACACGGACTTTTAATTTTGACAATTTAGATTACAAACTTTCAATTTTTAGTAAATTTTGCACCAATCATGATTCCAACTAGAGTTTCTATTGCAGGAGCTAACGTGTCACTTTTTTAATATTATTTGTTCCATATCATATTTGACTGAAAAAAAAAAACGAAAAAATAATAGAAATGAAATGAAGCCATTTCAAGTAAACTAAACCAAAAAAAAAAAAAAAAAAAACCCTTAAATCATCAATATTTAATTGATGGGTTCCGTTTATGTCAAGATTTGACTTTAGAGGCACGTGACCCACACTAGGGCACGAAAAACTATAAATCTTTCAGAGCCTATAGTCAACCTGACATATCTAATTAATAGAAAATCTACAATATTCCGTCTGTATTTATTACATATCAATGGCTATGGACCCACTTGTTAAACATAACCTGTGCATATCATCACAATAAGGCCATTCAGGTCTATCATCTCAAAATATCATCATCATCATCAGGCTCCTGTTTAATAGTGAATCTCATCATCAACTAGAGGAAGCTCTGTTATCCTCATATCATCATACATCAGTATACAGTTAAATTCTAACACATGAATACATAAATACATATACAAATCCACACTCTACTGTAATTGCAGAGTTCTAGAGTACATAACAAAATACAATATATAATGAAATATATATCTAAATAAATAAGATAAAATCCACTGCCGAAAAAGAAGGGCAAGGATACTCAACAAAAATTTACTTCTTATAGGACTCAACTTGCATCCTGGAAAAATAGGAAGACAGGGGTAAGCGCCTCAACTCAGTGAATGATACTAGCCAATATACAAACCTGGTGTCTTACAATCATTCTAATAATGGTAATGCTCATACATCGTGCCAAATGGTCAAATAATCATATAATCATTCTAGGATGAGAATTAGCTCACAGGAACTACCCTAGACCTTAATTTGGAGAGCCAATCCCCCTATTTGGCTCTTTGAATCCAAATATTATCTCTTAAGATTCAATACATAGGGTCCCAGCCAGCACTGGCCTAAGCCACGCAGTGTCGACCCGACTGGCAGTAGTGTCAGGCGATGAGCAAGCCCCTAAGCCGTCATACACTAGTCATAACTCATCATATCATGATCATCATCTCATAAGTATAATCATAATCATAATCACAGTCCTAAGTGGTCTTATGTCATCCTAATTCCATTCGGCACCCATAAATAATATGCATCACAAATTATAAGGAAGCATACACAAGCACATGTGATTATGTTTAATTGATATTAATAATGCATAATTATATATATATACATACAACATATGTAAATGCATGGAAAACAAATAAATACATTAGAAAGTATCATTCATAGCCTTGATGAAGAAACTTAGCAATGACTCGGTCCTAGTGCTGCAAAAGATGGTTTTGGACGATATAAAGAATAAAAAGGATCATCAGAATAGAAATTATAAGAATTGAACAATAGACTCATCCTACGGACAACAGAAAAATCTATTGAAAATCTGGCAGAATTTGCTTTAGAATAAACCTAATCCCTCTGAAATGCAGACAATAAACTCAACTCAAATAAATCTCAAATGCCCCATCTGGGCCTCTATAAATCAACAACACAATATCAACATCTCTCCTGAAAATACATAATTCACAAATCTCAATAATAAAAGGAAAATATCGAGAAAACAGGCTTTCCTTTGGTGGCGTGCGTGCAGCGGTTCAGTGGCCGGACGACGGTGGTTTGACAGCGACATCCTCTCTTTTTCTTTTCTATCTTTCTCTTACCGACAGCCATAAATAAATTCTGATTGGTCCCCCCTTCCATGGGCTAATCAGAATAGAAATATAATAATAATAACAATATATTTCTTTTTAATCGTTAAAATTATTAAAAATTCAATTTATAATTAAATAAAAATTCAAGTTATTACAATTTATGCCTAATTTTTTCCTTCATGGGGGATTTACCACAAACAATGGAACACTGCATACCACAAACAGAACTGAAACATGAAAATACTCCATCGCCCTAGTCATTGTGCCTCTGGCTATATCTACTCGCACCTCTGCCACCGGTGCAAAAACCCATAATCTCACTCTCTGTCTCTTCTACTCGATATTTATTCTTCATCATCACCGCTGCCACCTGTGACGTCGATGGACTGAGTTCTGATTCTACTATAAATGGTGCCCCACCCCAACTCCATTTTGTAATTTCTCCAAGTCAAAATCGTTATATTTTGTAAAAGGATTATCGATATTTGAATTGGATTTTCCATTTGTTGTTGTTTTGGAAGTATCTGACGACCCATATTTAGCTTTTGTTAATGTACCAAAACCCGACCCATCAGTAGGCGAATAGAGCTGGTATTTAATATTTCATTCTTGTTCTTATTTTTGGTTTTGTTATCATATTTCTAAGCCATTAACCATTGAATTTGGCTTTCCCTTAATTCTTTAAGGAACCATATCTAAGTCGAACATAGAGGACATATTGCTCTTTGTATGTCTCAATTGTAGCTTTGGAATCTGATGAGGAATAAAAATGTTCAAGTCCTTATTAGACCTGACTAAGGCAAAGCCCAACCAACAAATAACTTCCTTATGGGCCCAGAGCACAAGCCCAAGTAGAAGGTCACTCTGACTAAAGCCAGGAGCCCACCAGACGAAGAAATGCCTCGTCCTCGATAATTGTCCTCGTGAGAGACCAAAAGATTACAAGATAGGAAACTGTAGCAGCTGTCATCCATAAAAGTACGTAAGGTAAGACCTGTCAGACCAAGGCGACTCTCACCTTATCGCCACACATGAGGTCACTACCTAGATAGTGACCAAGTACACGCTCATGTCGGCCAACCTGACAATGGAACCTAGCACCGGTCTAATCAAGTCGCACCCTTTCATCATTGCTCTAGGGATGCATGTACTTCACCAATCTCTCTTTCTAGCAATTCACTAAGAACAAAGCCAGGTATAAGAGGAGAAGGATACCTTCAATTGGAGGTAGCTAACTCTACACTCTTTCATCCCCTTCTTTTCACAAAAAGACTCTAGTTACAAGGAAGTTATCTTCTTCCTTACAACCTTCAAGAACTCTATAACTAACTTATCAGAGGGCATTTGCCAAGTACAAGGCTTGGCCTCCTAATACTTCTTGTTTGTCTTGCAGGTCTAAAGATCAAATCCAAAGGAGATCCAACCCATCTATTACCTTGATCTAGCACTGATCGAAATCCATGGACGCAAAAGCTGATTCTTGTTATCAAGTTTTTGTTTTCCTATTGATACTCTGTTTTTTCAATATTTTTTTTTAAATTTTTACAGTCAGCTCTGACGTGGATAAATAAACATTAAAATATGTCACATCAGAGCTGCCAGCCGGAAAATTGATTGAAATTATGATCGGTGTAAAATTTACTAAAAATTGAAAGTTTGTGATCCAATTTATTAAAATTAAAAGTTGATATTGTAATGTGAAAGTTGGTAAAAAAAAATTTTAATTAACCCTAATAATAATAATAATAATTTATATAAATGTGATTTGAATATCATCCAATGACTAGTAATATTTAAATAATGGAATTTACAAGAATTGTAAAAATTTTATAGGCCTCTTTTATTTTGAAAAATTTCAATAGCAAAGTTTATAAATTATAGTTTAGTTTTTTGTTTGGTTTGAAAATTTGAATTATATTTCATTATCATGTTCTCAAATCTTAAAAAATAAAAATAAAAAATTTGATTCTATAAATTTTATTTCAACCTATAAATTTTAATTAAATTCATAAATTTAAAATTTGCCGGTTAAATAATACCAGAGTGTAAAAAGAAAAGAAAAAAAGTCAAGGAAGAAGCAGGAATGCCAGCAAAGCAGCCTGCGTTTCCTTTTTCTCTTATTACTCCATTAATAAACACACCAACAGTACTAACTGTTGGCTGTTCCTTCTCTCTCTTTCTTTCCCTTTCTCTCTCCTTATCAACTAATAATCTTTCTTAATCCATAAAACAAATAAAAGAAGATAATTTCATAAGTCAGATTAGGGTTTTTTTTTTTTATTTTTTTTTTTTTATTTTTTTATTAACACTCAACAGACAACCCAAAAGGAATCATCAGAAGATTAAATTCCACCACCACATCATGGTATGGAAGCTTCAGTTGTTCTTCTTGTCCTCAAATTGATACTTGTTTTTTTTTTTAAATTTAAATTTTTTCATATATATTATATATTTTTAATCTTAAAATTGCCTTTTATTTTTTTTATGAAAATGGATCAAATCTTTGTTATTTATACATGTTTATTTTTGTATTAATTGGTTAATATCAAATTTGGATTGATCTGTTGATGAGTTTTGGTTTATATCAGTTTTTTTTTTCTTAGTAATTTTTTGGGAAGTGTGTGCTAGAATCTGGATTTTTGGATCCATTTTTTAATGGGTTTCTTTGAATTTCAGTTTTGAACATGTCGAACGAGCTAAAGGATTGTGCTTTGATATGAATTTTTACTTGTGATTTGCGAAGAAATAGAAGCTGAAACACAGAGTTGTCGGTTAATACGTTGGTGGGTTTTGCTTGTAATTTGATAAAATCGTATCTAAAAGTTTTGGTGAACCGTCGTGGGAGTTTTGCAGAGCTTGGTCGTGAAGATGGATCAGACAGATTTTGGCGATGCTCCTTCCGAGGATTTGGTCAGGGAAATGAAATTGGAAGAAGATGAGGAAGAGTTTCGAAGTTGTTGTGAAGATGATGATGATGAAGTATGGAAAGAGCCTGAAGAAATAGTAAAGGAAGAGCCTCAGGAAAACCACCTTGATGAATTTTCAGTCAAGATGTTTTTTAAGGGCACATCTATAGCTGAGGCAGAGGACTCTGGTTCTGGTTTTTCTGGAATTGGTATTGTCATGGAAAGAACAGCAAATGTTCCTGTCATTCAGGTACAAAAGAAGCTGGATTTCTATGTGGAGGAATCTGTTGCTGACTATTTGGCTCTCATGGATGGACTAGCTGAGGCTTTACAGCATAATATCCGCCGTGTGTATGCATTCACTGATTCCGAATTGTTATATGATCAGGTGAGTCTCATTTCACATGATTTTTACAATCTTGTTTTTATAATTCTACTAAAGACTATGTAATTAATTAGATGAGAAGCTAAAGTGTTTTTGTATGTGAAATTTTAGTGTAGCATATTGTTACATCATTAAATTTATATCTAGTTCTCAAATGAAATAATTTTAGGTAGGGATGGCAATTTAATCCTGTCCTGAAGGTTTGTCATCCTCGCCCCAACCTTGATGGAAAATCCCCACCCCATCCTACCCTATTTTTTTCTCAAGGAAAAAAAATTTAGATCATAGTTTTAGAAGAGAGACAAATGGCAGTATGTGACAATATCCTTGTTTCACAGTATCTTTAATGAAAAGCTTTTCATAATTTATTGTACATGACTTGTACATTTGTGAAATAAAGTGATAGAAATTACCTTTTATGGATATGTATTTGAACATCAATTCATATTTTCTACATAATTTGTTTTAAATTCAATGCCATATGTCTTTTTGTTTTATACTTTCCAAGTGGCTATAGTGATGTGGACTTTTGATTAGATAACACATGAGGAGAAAGTTGAGATTCCACTTCTGATTGCTCTGAGGCAAAGGATCCTTGAACATGCCAGCAATCTGGAAGCCTTTGTACTGAAACTCATTCCCAGCTTAGATCTTGAGAGGCCATTGCGTTTGGCCCAGGTAGCAATTGGGATTGTCTCTTTTCCTGCCAATGGAAATAAATCACGTGACAACTGCTCTATTTGTTGTGAGGAAAAGATATCTCCGATGATGATCACAATGAAATGTTCTCACAAATTCTGTTCACATTGTATGAGAACCTATGTTGATGGAAAGGTACAGTCATCTCAAGTGCCTATTAGATGCCCTCAGTTAGGCTGCAAATATTACATCTCCAGCACTGAATGCAGATCTTTTCTGCCTCTTACTTCATATGAATGTTTGGAGAAAGCTCTTGCAGAAGCTGATGTTCTCCACTCAGATAGAATTTACTGCCCCTATCCAAATTGTTCCGTCCTGCTTGATCCCCGTGAGTGTTTGTCAGCTAGGGCAAGTTCGTCAAGTCAGTCTGATAACAGTTGTGTCGAGTGCCCAGTTTGTCAAAGGTTTATTTGTGTGGAATGTGCTGTTCCTTGGCATTCTTTAATGAGCTGTGAAGAATTTCAAAACCTCCCATTGGAAGAGAGGGATGCTGCAGATATTACCCTGCATCGTCTGGCACAAAATAAAAGGTGGAGGCGTTGTCAACAGTGCCGCAGAATGATTGAGCTCACCCAAGGTTGTTATCATATGACCTGCTGGTAAGTTGCATTTATATTATTTTACTTTGTCTTTTAGTTTCTTTTTGTTATTTTGTTTCATTCTTCTCTCTCTCTCTCCTGCTCTGAAGACCACACAACTCCCTCTCCCCTCCACAACACGCGCACATGCACACACAATAAGTATAGACATTGCTCTGGTTCTCAAAAAGAATGTGCTTGGACAATCAAGAACTGATGAGCTAATCCTCTATCTAATTCTTAGAAAATTGGTTGATTATGGAGGGAATTATTATATCTTTAATATATAATTTGCATTTTTTACTTCGACTTTTTCATGTTTTACTTTAATTGATGAAAAAAAATGAAATACATGAAAGAATTTGGGAAGGTCAAGAGGGAATTATAACTTATGAGATGGAAAGACATGGAAGTGGGTTAGAATTTGTCAATTTTACTGATCAACCCCTTAGCAATTTTACTGATCAAAAGTTGTCACTCCCTTGTAACCCTGTATAAGAATTTGTACAGGCTTTTGTTTCTAGTTATGGAAATGCCCTAAAAAAAGATCAATGCCTACCTAAAATACCCAAATTTAAGGTACATTTTTTATGCAAATTTACCCTGTAAAATCTCTTCAAATGTAATAAAACCTGCACAACTAGGAGATTCATAATATCCAAAAGAATAAAATATTTATTTTGTCTTCCATCTTTATACATCTGTCTCTCTCTCAACTAATGTTTATAATAGTTTTGCCACTTTGGCAAAATCCTGAAACAACCTCCAATCAACCAGGCGCAATTTTAATGTTCCTCTAAATTTTAATATGCTTCAGTGGTCTCTCTCTCTTTTCCCCTTGTCCTTCAGACCACTTTGTATTTTACATTTCAATGAGATACTCTTCAATCTTTTGTTTCTTTATTTGTCATGGCATTTCATGATTCTACTTTATTATATATGATATTTATTCTTGTGTCAAATGTCAATACTTTTTAGTTTTTAAGAAGTTTTCTTACTTATGTGCACCCAGTTATTGGTTCTCACATTATCATGTCCCATATTTGCTTGGTGCATCATCTGCCTCATGGAGTGCTGTAAGATGCATTTTTACATTGTAAAATTAGGGTTTTAGCAGCTTCCACAAATGTTCTAGCTTTTGTAAAGCATACAAATTGTCTTCTCTTGTGCCTTAAATGCAAAAGCCCAAGTGCTGTAACTCTTTATACAAATGCCTTGGTGTTAGAAAATGGAATTTGTTTAGGGGCCAAATTCGATGGTGGTGGAAAATTAGTGGAGAAATTGATTTGAGTAGTTTTATTCTCTTCCCATAACATCGAGACATTACAATTTAAATAACGTATTGAATAGGGACACTACTAACATATTGGATAGAGACATTACAATTAACATATACATTATCTAATATCTGATCTAAATAACATTTTAATGATGTGCAATTTTGATTTCTGAGTCTTACATTTTAGCAAGTACACATTAACTGAATTTGTTGAAGCATGTGCAATACCTAGGTTACTTAATAGAGAGTTGTGTGTGGTGTATCATATCACCCTGGAGCAGCTATGCAGTTCAAAGATTAGACGCAAATTGACTTCATATCAATGAATTTGTTTTGTAAGGGATAAAAGCCATATAACCTCTGGTTCTTATTGAATCATTGTCCTGAAGGCATCTTGATGCAGTGATTCTAACTTTTCAATAAGCCTTCGTTATGGCCAGTCTTCTACATCTCTGGAAAATTTATCTCACCTTTTAAGTTATTGCATTATCCTTGGCATATGCCATTTAATAATGGATTCAACTAAAGTTAGAAACATTACAAACTAAGTTAGTCATCACTTTAATAGTAGAGAACCCACAAGTGTGGACAAGTTACTGATTCAAATTAACGGTGTGGAAAGGTAGAAAAGAAAGTGACTAAGATTTAAAAAAAGACCCATTAAAGAGGTTTGGGATGTGTGTCCCATTTACTTGATCCCATTATATAGGAGTTAAAAAGGTTTTATGTAGTTGATCCCATTTACTTGCTTTTTTGTAGAAGTGAGACCCATTAAAGAATTGAGATGGTTTGGATGTGTGTCCTGGTTAACAAAAGGAAAGTTGAGAATATTGAAGTTACAGGGAAAAAGAAAGTGAAGGGTAAACCTAGGATGATGTAGAAGTAGCGAAAAAGGATTTAACAACTCTAAATCTTTTCAGAGTGGTAGGGAATGAAGGAAATGGTCCATATAGTTGAACCCAACTAGCTGGGGATTAAAGTTTGATTGAATTGAGTATATCCTTTTACTTTGAATTAGATAAGAAATAAATGGGTCACAATACTAGTTGCATGGGTGCTTCACAGAGATATGGAATCTTTTTAAAATACCCTTCTGATTTGGTGTTGGAAAGACTCAAATGCCTTAATTTAGATGATTAACCTGCATTATTTCTCCTAGAAGTTTTTGGAGTGGACCTGTGGTGTTGGGCTCCTCTTACTCTTTAAGTTGTTGATGTCATTTTAGTAGAGAGCTAAACATTTTTTTTTCTTCAGTCAAAATGTTTCTATTATTATTATTATTATTTTTTTTGGGGTGGGGGATGAAGAGCATATTTGCTTCCTCTCTCTCTTTTTCACTCTCCTTTTAAGCTTTATTTGTTGTGTTGTTGATCTCAGTTTAGCAAAGAGAAGATTTAGGCCTGCATGCATGTATACCAGATTGTTTCCTTGTGCATGTTCATTCACCTCATTTATGGAACCCAAGTAAGAAATGTTAATAAAATTTTTTTGAATATCTGTCAAGACATCTTATGAGAGTTTTTTAGGGGCAATTATTGGTTGAATCTATGTTTCATTTTCTGATTTCGTTGAGACCAATAAAGCTAACAACTTTCATTGACTCTTGGATAAAAATGCTATAACATTGTCCTTTTCTAATTATATCCATTGGTTTCCTTGTGTATATTCATTTGCATGATCGGTAATGAGCATATAGGGGATAATGAAAGGCTGCATTCATCTTCTTTGCATCCTAAGTTCCTAAAGCAAATTCTGCTCCCTTTTTCCAGGTGTGGACATGAGTTCTGTTATTCTTGTGGTGCCGAATACAGGGAGGGGCAACAGACCTGTCAATGTGCCTTTTGGGATGAAAACAACTCTGAAGATTTGGTTACGCAGTCTGTCCAAGAATCAGAACAATGGGCATGGGAGACTTTTAACTCGCTACCTATGCTCATGGATGCATACTCAGAGCAAGAGAGATCACAACTGGCATTGATCCAAAGATTCCTTGCTGGGGGTTTCAGTTTGAGTGATCATCACCCTTACCAATCCCCTCCCCGCTGTACAGATTCATACATAGATGCCATGAAGGATCTTCATCAACTTCCTTGGCTTGAGAGGTTTGTCTCCGTAATTAGTGACAACTACTACGAAGACTATATTCAATGAAGCTAATATAGGACTGCTAAGAAATTAGGAAAAAGTTGAAAATCTTCTCAATGATGCTTAAAAAAAAAGGAGGTAAAAGAGCTTCTCACTCTATTTACTCCATTTGCATTTACAAGGGAGTGCAGAAATTGGCACTTCTTTCCCTTGTTTTCTTTTTATCACTATATATGCTGGACAATATGTGACCTTGTAGGTCCTTTGCATGCATAAGAGCGAAAGCCAAGAGGCAGCATATGATGATTGCTTTCTTGTGGAAAGAAAATGAAAATAGATAAAAACATTTATTATATTTGGTGAATTGAAAGAAATTGAAACAAAGTTTCTCATCTTCTGTCGCTATGGGTCATGCATGCATCTGTTGTGCGCAATAAAATATTCTTATTGTGTTATAGATTTATTGTCAAAGTAAGGCATTCTCTTTAAATTTTGAATTTTGAATTCTTTGCTCAAATCTTCCTTTGGAAAAGGGCAATTTACTACCATGGTTTATACTCTTATGATCATAGGTTTTGTTTGTTATAAATTTTTTATTGTAATCTTACAATCACAATTTTTTTTATTGAACCACCTACGGAGAGAGGATTCAAAAAAATGATACTAAGCGCACTATTTAGTTTCACAGTTGAAATATATCAAGTGACCAATGAATTCTTTGACCAAAAAAAAAAAAAAGTGACCAATGAATTACATTTATGATAATATTATCAGGATAGTAAATCCAATCTAAAACAGTAAAAGAAGGTAATTTCGACAAGGCTCACGGAAAATGGTGTGTATGGAAAATATTATCTGAAAAAATATTTTCTATTGTTTGATTGTAATAATGAAATACTTGGAAAATATTAAACATTATTTATAAAATGATAAAAATATTTAAATATGTAAAAATTTCATATTTTCATTATCTAGTTATTACTAAATATGAGAAAATATTTAAAAATGGTAAATTGTGGCGAATTAATAGTTTAATACATGTATGTATATATGTTTTTCTCTGTTACAATGAATTCGTTAAAATAAAAAAAAAATTATCAGAAAATGTTTTTTATTGATCAATTTTTATAAGTGTTTCAAACATTAATGTCAAGTTTGATAGGCTGTAATTAATGGCGCAATAGAATGACAATTACATCACATTTTAAATTACTTTGTTTGGTTATTTAAAAAACTTTAAATACAATATAATAAATATTACATTATTAATTATATATCCCTTAAAAAATATAATGATCATTACACTCAAAAAGACATGAATTGTCTATTACATTTTCTTATTTGCTATTTCCTATTTTTTTTACAACAATATTTTTTTGATGAATTTTTTTTTACAATAATTTTTTTGATGATCATTTTTCTTTTTTTTTTCTTTAAAACAAATATTGTTTGCATGGCTGCTGTTTTTTTTTTTTCAATTAATTTTTATGAACTTTTTTCTTAATTTTTTTTACAACATTTTTTGTGAACTGTTTTCTTATTCTTTTACAATAAATTTTTTTGAATGATATGTTTTTTTTTTCCTTTTATTACAGCAATTTGTTTAGTGGCCAATTTTTCTTACAACAAAAACTTTTTAATTACCAATTTTGTTTTTTAACAACAAATTTTTGAATGACTTACTTTTTTTGTTTTACAACAAAATCTTTTTTTATGACATTTTTATTTTTGTTTATATATAACTCTTTATTTTTTTTTACAGGCATAATTTTTAACTTAAAACTAATAAAATTTAACCAACATAACATAATCAATGCTTATCCTTTTTCTATCATACTAATTTTAATATAATTAGTTAACTTAAATAAGTATATCTAGAAAAATCAAATTCTTATTTTGATAATTGTAAAATAACTAATTATTTTAATTATTATATTACATTATATAATTTTTTCATTTAAACTTCCAAATAAAATAACGTAATACTAATTATATTATATCATATTTTCATTATATTATATTTTTCAATTCATTATATTATTTATTACATTAGGTCAACAAAAGATAGCCTGCTATTAATAAGTTCTACAGGAATAATCCTTCAGACTCGGAAACTAATATTCTCTTCGTTTCAAAAAGGTTGTTCACTTTCTTTTCTCACACAGTTTAAGAAAATATTATTAATTGCTTGTAAACTCATAAATTTTATTATATCTTAAAATTTATACCCTTACTTATACTCATTTATTATTATATTTTTTTTATTAATTTTGAGAATACATAAATAATATACCTTTTAATTAATAAGGATAAAATGGATAAATACTTGTATATTTTTTAAAGTGGGCAAATATTTTAGAACATCATAAAAAGGAATAGGAGAAATTATTAGGTATGACAGAAGTATGCTCCTCCTACTCACATAAAAGTGGGCCTATGTGATTGAAATGGAGATACACTCATATGGATTTACTTTTATGTGAGTAAGAAAAATATGTTTCTGTCCTACCTAATAATTTCTCAAGGAACAGTGAATAATATTTTTGGGACGGAGAGAGTAACAAAAATGTGGCTAACCCAATAGCAGATTCCGCAGCTGCCACCGAATACAAAAAGAAGTGTTAATAAAAGAGAAAACAACAAAAAAGTAAAGCCCAGAGCAAAAGAAACGGAGCCAAAAAAATATATTTTTATTGGGCTAAAGAAAATGTTTCAAAAACCATTAAAATGTAATTTTTAACCTAAATTAATTATACAAATATAACATAATAAAAAATTATATATTTGATGTTGCTTTAGAATTAAAAGGTTTGCATAATAACATATTCTATATGTGTATTGATACTATAGGCTGACCCATTGTACTTAAGACTCAAAATTGATTCAATTCCATAAGTTGAGCCAAGCCACTCACAACTCACTCAGAAGCTGACTATATAAGACCGATTCAATATATTGACTTGATCGTCAGAGTCTTCCTGCCGGAGAACACTTCGGTTGGTCTAACCAATTTGTTTTGCAGGCCAATCCATTGTGGGCTTTTAGGGACCTTAGCATCATTTGGTGTAGTGAGTGTGGAGTTTCATTTTTAACACCAAGTTTCTTAAAAACTACAATGGAGCAACAACATGACAAATCCCAAAATATACACCTTGACCAATAATCCCCACCACCTCCACCAGAACAAAGAAATGATCCACCACCACCTCCACAGACCAGAGGAATAACCCACCACCTCCTTTTAATGCTACTAGACATACTGCTGATCCAGCAACCCCCTGAGCCAATTCAGTAGTTGATCTAGTCAATCTAGCCATGGAATTCAGAGAAACCTACATGACAAAACATCAACAACCTATCCCATATAGATGCTCTAAAGAACCTAGAGATCCACCCGATAGTAAATTGGAAGAAGAAGGAGAGTCACTTGACCAACCACATCCATTAGCTCGTTAATGGAAAAAGAAGTTCATCGACAAGTTAGAAAAGCTATGCAACACTACCATAGTCATAAACCTAGCATATACCATGTTAGTCCTAGCAAAGTCACAACTTTATCCAATCGGATCATGAGAGAGAAAGTGGATAAGTGTTTTAAAATGCCACATATACCGCTTTATGATGGGACAAGAGACCCGAGAAGTCACTTATCCAGTTTCCCCAACACCATCTCTCTCTTGACAAAGAAAGATTCAATTTAAGGTTTTCCCAACCACATTGATAGGTCTAGCTCAGGAATGGTGGTTAGGTTTGCCAAAGCACTCCATTGACAGCTTTGAGGAGCAATTTCATGCTCAATTCATCACTTGTATTCCGGCTAAGCGTATCACTGCTGATTTAGAGAACTTGGTGAAAAAAAGGATAAGCCATTGCGGGACTATGTGGAAGATTTCAATGCAGTAGCCATTCGGATAGCTAATATGAATGTGGAGGTAGCTGCAACGACTATGAAGAAAAATTATCAATGCCGAGTGTTTTATGAAAACCTCAATATCTACCCAGTACGGTCCTACCACGATTTGATAGCAAGGGCGCAATAGTTTATTCGACTGGATGATGATATTTGCCAAGCCAAAGCAGAAAAGGAAAAAGAGTTAAAAAGATCAGCATAGCGGTGTGAGACCTCACTGGAGCACTGGGGTTCGGTCCACTAGGAAATCAGAAATGCTCTTTCGAGTCCGATCTCACAATTGAAAGCGGCTATCGCTTTAGTTGGTGAATTGATTTGATTTTTGAAAAAAGATTTGGGAGTCGCCACCCTAATTTATTTAAATGAAAAAATTAAGGAAAAATCCAATTTGACTCCAATTCATTAATTTTTGATTAATTTACCCAAGGATAAAATCACTAGTCATCGAACCAGGTTGAGTTTGGGGACTAGGTTTTTGGTTTTAAATTCGGCTCCTAAGTTTAATTTGACTTAAAAATTTATTTTATGGATGACAAATATTAATGGTGATTTATGATTATGATATAATTACGGATGCATGGAAAATAAAGAACAAGTAATTAAATATCCACAAGTAAAGGAGAGTATTTCCTCTAGCCCTTATGGGTACTAGGAAAATCACAAGGTCGCTACTTTACTCCAAAATAATTAACTTAATTATAACGGAGTTAAATATAAATATTTACAAAATAGAGGGGAAATGGATTGATTGAGGATTTGGATTTGAGGCATGGGGATCAAAACCTACGTAATTCGTTCCATTGTGAGGTTGAGGGGTTTAGGAACTGATCTGATTGATTTGATTTGATTTGAGTGGAATTTTAGAGTTGGTGAGAGAAGATGTTGTACCTTCTCTTGAGAGATTTTGAGTGGAGCGAAGTGTTTTTTCGGACTAGAGTTCAATTTTACCAGCCTCAAAAATTAGGGATCTTACTCAAGGAAAGTAGATTTAATTAATTAATTTAGAATTAATCTAAGGATGAATAATCGCAATTAGTTTCCAATCAAAGAGAAATGAAACTTTTAATTACTAATTTAATTAATTAGTTAATCAATAATTGGAATTAATTAACTAATTAATTAATATTTGAAATTAATTAATTAATTAATTAGTTACTTAATTTTTAGTTAAAATCAAAGAGAGATTAACTAAAAATTGAGACTACTCAAAAAAAGTATAGAAAACTAATTAGAGAGAGAGTGAGAGAGAGAGAAAGTGGATAATCATCTACAAAATACTCAAGGTGTATTTTGAAATGGAAAATGGAGGAGTATTTATAGGAAATGGAGGTGGAGGTATTTTGGATAATGAAAGAGTGAAAAGACCAAAATGGTAGGGCTTTAGTGGCTGAAATTCAGACCAAGAACAACAAAAATATCATTTTGGAGGTGCAGGAGGACCAGCTGCGGATCCACGCCAGGGTCTGCATGGATTCGCAACTTCTTTTCGCGGCGGCTGCGGCGAAAGCTGGCAGATCCGCTGAAGAAGACAGTGGACCTGTCAGCCTAACCGGCGGCCATTATCGCGTCGTACTGAAGTGCTGACACACGTCAGTACGACACATGTCAGAAGCGTCAGTGCGGACACTCCAGGGAGGCTGTGGTGGCCGCACGCTTTCTGGCTCTCCGCAAGGCATTTTTGAAGCCGCCACCAAAGTTCCCTGCGGATTCTCCCAGATGACTTGCAAGTCTGCAGGCTGCCCTGCCCGACGTCCATGTGGTAGCTCAATTTTTAGGTTTTTTTTGGTCCTCCAAGTCAGTTTTTGGGGCTTTTGGGTCAGTTTTTAAGGCTTTCAAAATTATAACAAATTACCGGTCAGTGACGATGGATCCAAAATTAATTATCAGACAGTTTGGCAGTCAGTTTAGAGAGAAGTTCGATCGATTTTGGGAAAATGCTATCTGATTCAGAATGTCTGGTCAAATTTAGAGTGATGCCGATCAGTGTCGAAAAATTAAATTGTTTACCGACTAGCGGGACCGCCGTACTGGCTCTGCATAGTGCACTAAACTTAGCAGGTGTCAAGCTGCAGCCACGTCATGCGAGTGAAAAATTGAGGGTTCATAAGTGGTAGAGATGACCATAGGAGGATGAACCAGGATAGAAGAAATAGTACTCCCTATGGCAAGAGATCCACCTCTTACCAATAGGATAGCTTCATACCATTAAACTCTACCAAGGTGGAAGTGTTGATGTGGATAAAGAAGAATGGAGCTGAGCTGAGGTATCTAGATAAACTCAACAGACATTCAGTTGAAAGGAGTAGTAAAGAGGCCTGATATGAATTTCATAGAGATAAAGGTCATTGCACAGAAGATTGTTGGTAGCTAAAGGAAGAAATAGAGCAGCTCATCCAAAGGGGTGTGCTTAAGAAATTTGTGAAGAATCAATCAGATGAACAAGGCAGAACCACAAAACTAGAAATCTTCAAGCGAGAAGGCAAAAAACCAATGAATGCTCCACCGGCAGGAGTTATTAATGTCATATTTGGAGGAAGCATATCTGGCCTAACCAAACAGAAAAGGAAAGGAAAAAGGTTTTTTCTGTTAACTCTTAAGCTCTTGAGCAACCAATAACCTTTTCTGCAGATGTAAGTGATTTGATGGCATCATCCTATGTAGATGCCTTGGTGATAGAAGCTAAGATCCATAACTATGTGGTTCGACGTATTCTAGTGGACAATGGTATCAACTTAATTACCAAGATAGTCTTTGTTACAATGGGCATACCCTTAGCTATGCTCAACCCAGTCCAGGCTCCTCTGGTTGGATTAGGAGGTAAGATTGTACCAATAGAGGGAGCATTACATCTCACCATAGTGTTGGAGGATGATCAACGCCAATATAGTGCAAACATAAATTTTATGGTAGTGGATGTGCCAATTGCCTAAAATGTCATCTTGGGTAGACCTTTCCTTTATGATTTAGGAGCCTACACCTCAGTACAGTACCTAACCATGAAGATCCCAACTGAATTAGGGGTAGTGGTTATCATGGGTGACAAATAGATAGTGAGGGAGTGTGAAACCTCTGATTTTTTTATCAAGGACATTGTGGTATTTGCACTAGCTAATTAGAATTTTGGAGGATATATATGTGATGTTTAATTGAATTTTATGATTTTATTGCAATAAAAACATAGTAGGTGTCTAATTTTGATAAGATGAAAAATTATAAGGCTAAATTGGTTTTAAATGATTAATTTATGAGTTAATAAATAATTAAGAAAAATATATTAGGGTTTTCTTAGGAGTATATATATGTGCAATTTGGTGAGGCAATGACTGAAGTTAAAAAAAAAAAAAAAAATCAGGAAGAAAGAAGAGGAGCAGTATCACTTGTAGCAGTTTAGAGTTTTGAGGTTGTTAAGTCTTTTGATTCCTTTTTTTTTGCATCGTTTCTTTATGGAATTCATAGATAATCTTTATTGAGATATTTTCATGGTCTTGGAATTAATTAAACTGAAATTTTAATTTCATTTTTGATGATTTCAAGTTGGGTTTTGGTTCGATTATAAAATTAAGCTAGGTTTAGATTATTTGTGGTTTTAATGCCTTGTTAAATCATTTGGGCGGTAAAAAAAAATTAAAATAAGTATATTTAATTGATTATTGGTAATGAAGTGATGATTAATTTAGTTTTTGAACAGTACAATTTTAGGATAGATTAAGTTTGGATTGGTGATTTGGGAGATGAACTCTGCTAGGTCAGTTTTAGATGTATGATTTTCGAAATTAATATCTTTTTTTATGATAATATTCTATGGTGAAATTTTGATATGTTTAAGTAATGGATGTATGGTTTATTATATTAAAATTGGAAAATTATCCAATGGTTGGATCTGGAATTATTGTGGAATGAGTACATACTGTTTGGCCAAAGGGCCTATGTAGGATAATCTTAAAATGAGAATTAATTGAAGGGTCATTTGAACTCTAATTGATCTAATTTTTGGTAGAATTATAATTGTATATGTTTTGTATGTTAAATTTTGGAGAACTATAAGATGAGATTTTAGGAGCATGGCTAATAGTACTAAGAGAGCTTACTGGACAGTTAACTTTGAGATTATATTTGGAGACTCAAATGGATCCCGAATTGAGAGATTTTTTAAAGTTGTGTTTATTAATATGTTAGCTATTTATTTTTAAAATTTGGGTTAATTTGGAGAAGGTTATGAAGGTCTAGAGTATAAATGGTCTATGTCGCCAGAATAGGTTTGTTAGAGAGAATTTGGACTTTAAGTTGCATTTTGTGCATAAGAATTATATAATTGTTTCCTATATTATATTTAGGTATTTCTACTTGCACATTTATTACATGAATTAAGATTTTACATGTTAATTTAGTATATGCATGTTCAGGTGATGGTTTGGTGGTCAGTTGACTTGATAGAAGAGTTGTTTTAGTTAGCATCAAGTGAGAACCATATGTGTTTAATTGATATTAAATGAATTAATGATTGCAAACTTATTTGTTTATGTGATTGTATGCATTAGAAGTCGGGGAACAATAATGATTAATGCATGTTTATGTGTGATAATGATTTGATGAATTAAATAATATGTGTTCATGTGATTTATGAAATTTCTTTGACTTATATATATATGAATTATTTTGATTTAAATGTGTCATGTTTTGTGTTGGGATAAGACCAAGACCTGATCTCCCCTATGGTGCACCTGGGTTATATGAATTTGGACATAAATGCCCTATATATTATATGTGTATTGGGCTTGCTCACAGTGCCCCATTTTCAATTGGTACGTGGGCCTTAAGCCTTATATGCTATACTTGGACTTTTAAGCCTTATATATTAATCCACAGGTTTTGTGAAGGTCTTTATCCCAATTGTTTGCTTTTGTGCAATTTGTGTAACTATTATTTGTAATAATGTTAATTGCTAAATGTTATTACTTGTAAATGATATATGTCTTATATGTATAAGTTTTTGTTACATTGTTAATTGTATATGTTATACAGTAACATAAATATGTGCCATATGTATGAATGGATTGATTGGTCAGTCAATTGCATATCAATTTGGCTAGTAAGTTCCCTGCCACATATGTTTCTCACTGAGCAATGTTGTGTATGCTCATTCCTACACAGTTCTTCTTTTTGCAGGTTATTAGTTATTTAGCAAGGCTATTCTTCTCTTTCTTTCCTTTGAAACTGAGCCAAGGTCTAGAAGATTTATTTAGTTTATTCTTAGATGATTTCCATTATAGAGTTGGGTTGTACCTAAACCAAAATCAATATTTTTAATAATTGTATTTTGTTAAGTTATTATTGGAATAGAAATTCAGTTTCTTCATGGTACTTAATCGTGAATGAATGGATATAAGTACTTGTTTAAGTGTTCAGGTGTAATCCCACATGTTATAGGTATAGTATTTGCTAGGCTTGTGTGGTTAGATTTTTGTCTAATTGCACGCTGGTCATGGCCTCGAATTTGGGTCGTAACAAGGAGACATACATGGTAAGGCTGAAAGACATAGCTAATTTAGCTATGGTAGAACCAACAGCAGACCCTAAGAAACCGAAGATAGCTCTTCATAGTGACTTAGCTAGCTACCCGATTCAAACTTTTGGATACGTAAAAATAAGAGTGCAGATGGCAAAACTAGTTAAGAAGGAAGTTTGTACAGTCATAGAGGAATTTGCTGACGCATTCTTCTAGGTTGGAACCAACATAACTAGGATACCACCAAAAGTAATGGTACATAAACTGAACGTTGATGCAACCAACAAGCTAGTTAAATAGAAGAAGCGGAACCAAAGTGTGGAGAAGCAGTTAGCCATTGCAGAAGAAATAATATGTCTACTGAAGGCAGGGACTATCAGGGAAGTGATGTACCCTAATTGGTTAGCCAATGTGGCATTGGTAAAGAAGCCAAATGGATGGTACTGGATGTGTGTAGATTTTCCCGATATCAATAAGACTTGTCCAAAGGACTCATACCCCTACCGAATATTGATCATATGGTGGATGTGATAACAGGTTACAAGATTTATATTCTACTTGATGCACAATCTGGTTGCCACTAGATACAAATGTACTAGCCAAATCAAGAAAAATCCAATTTCGTGACAAATTATGGTACCTATTGTTACAAGATGAAGCCATTTGACCTCAAGAATGTCAGAGCCACATATTAGAGACTAGTGAACTATATGTTCCGAGAATTGGTTGGGAAAGTGGTTCATGTATATGTAGATGATGCAGTTGTGAAAAGTGAAAGGGCGCAAGACCATGCTAGCCACTTATGCCAAGTTCGAACTATTTTCAAAGAATTGAAAAGTGCACTTTTGGGATCCCAGCTGGTAAGTTTTTGGGTTTTTTGGTGTCTTAGAGAGGCATAGAGGCAAACCTAGAGAAACTTAAGCAATTATAAATATGAAGCCAACATCAACCATAACGGAGGTACAATAACTAAATGGAAGAATTACAGCCCTGGGTCGATTCATTTCCTGCTCAGCCAGAAGATGCCTCCCCTTTTTCAAAGCAATTAAAGGAGAAAAGAAGATTCAATAGGATGAGAGTTGCCAAAAAGCCTTCTATCCTTTAAAGAATTCTTAAGCTCTCCTTCATTACTCAACAAACTGGTGCTAGATGAACCATTATATCTATACCATAGTGTTTGCTCAGACATGGTGGTAGCAATTCTGGTCAGGGAGAATGAGACAAAACATTTTCCAATCTATTACATTAGTAAAGTCCTTCGTGGAGGCAGAGAGCAAATACCCTCAATTGGAAAAGTTGACATTGACAGTGCTGGTAGCATTGCAACGACTGAGGCCTTATTTCCAGGGCTATACCATAAAATTTAGAACCAACGCCCCATTGAGAAAGATCATGCATCCGCTAGAAACTTTAGGCAGGTTAGTAGAATGGTTTGTCCGGTTGGGAGAGTTCGATGTTCAGTATGAACCAAGAACAACTTTAAAGGTGCATGCATTAGCAGATTTTGTGGCAAAATTCACAGAGCCAAAATCCTAAAAACTGGTAGAGGAAGCTCTAGATACACCATGATTGTTGTATGTAGATGGCACAATAAGTTCTGAAAGAGCAGGCACAACGACAATCTTGGTTGGGCCAAGAATTATAAGAGTGAAATATGCAGTTCGATTGAACTTTCCTGTTACTAACAATGTAGCGGAGTATAAGGCTCTAATATTAGGCCTGGAGATGGTTATAGAGGTAAGAGTAAAAGCACTTATCATCTATAGTGATTCACAATTGTTGGTGATGTAGTTGCAAAGAGACTTTGCAGCCAAAGATGAATAAATGCAGAAGTATCTCCAGAGATCCAAACAACTCTTAGACAAGTTGGAAGGGACATGGAGTCTAAACCACATAGCTAGGGAACACAACACAAAGGCAAATGAACTAGCCAAATCAGTAGCCAGTGGTAAAGCTCTAAGCTACACCACCGTAGGTGAGTTACAACAACCCAATACAGATACACTAGAGGTATTCCCTAGCCAAGTCATATCATCATGGATGACACCTATATGGAACTACTTAGAAGATGGCACCTTACCAGTGGATGAGGCAGTAGTAGTGCAAGTCATTAAAAAAATCAACAAACTACTCTATATATGAGGGTGAACTATACAAAAGATCACGTACACATCCTTGGCTCCGCCATGTCACAACTAATGAAGGTGGCTACATATTAAGGGAGATCTATGAAGGATTTTGCGGTGCTAATGCAGCTGCTACAACCTTAGTACAGAAAGCCTTGTTGTTTGGTTATTTTTAGCCAATGCTAGCAAGGGATGCATATGCACTGGTTCAGCAATGTCACCAATGCCACATCCATTCAAATATCCCAAGGAAAAGATCTTGTGTCCTTAAACCTATAATGGTGGCATAGCCATTTGTACAATGGGGTATTGACATATTGAGACCATTTCCCATTACCACTAAACGGCATAAATTTCTGGTTGTAGCAATTGACCACTTTAAAAAGTGGGTTGAGGCAGAACCATTAGCGTCAATTACAATAACATAGATTATCCATTTCTATAGAAAGAACATTCTCACCAGATATGGAACCCCAAAATAATTATCACAAACAACGGAAAGTAGTTTGATTGTCAAGATTTTCGCCAATTTTGTGCTGATTGGGATATAGATTTATGCTTCACATATGTGGCTCATCCACAACCTAATAGGTAGACAAAAGTTACTAATCAAACCATCTTGCAAGGATTAAAGAAGCGGTTGGACTAGCACAAAGGAGCTTGGGCAAATGAGTTGTACAGTGTCTTATAGGCTTATCAAACCACACCAAGGGAAGCAACAGGGGAAACTCTTTTTTCCCTAACTTTTGGCTCAGAGGCAGTGATACCAATTGAACTGGGCTCCCCTAAACTTTATACCAATACTTACAAACCAGAAGAGAATGAAGCAAACTAGTGCTTCGCTCTGGATCAGCTAGAATAAAGGAGGGAAATAACAACCATTCATCAAACTGCCTACAAATAACATATTGCGAAGCTAAGAAATCAGCACATCCATGAAAGGAGAGTTTGCTTGGGAGATTGGGTCCTAAAAAGAACTGCCCGCAGAACTAAGGAGCAAAAAGTTGGAGCCAAACTGGGAAGGCCCTTACCAAGTCTCAGAAGTAGTGATGTCAGGAACCTACCGATTAAAGAGAATGGATTGTACAGTTGTATCCTGAACCTGGAAGATTGAAAACCTGAAGTTATTCCATAGATGATTTCTTTAGAGGTACCATTTATGCTAGCTATGTCAATACCTTTTTTTTCAGAAATTTTTTCATTCAAATAAAGATAAGACATTGCCTCTCCCTTTGTACCTCTCTAAATATTAAATAAGGCACAAAATATCCAGATAAAAACCCCTTGCATTTCAATAAATATTTTGTGTTTTTATATCTTTCTCATGCATAATGATGTGGCAGATCAAAGGCTTAAAATAGCCCAACCACAAATAAAAGCCTACAATGGCTCAACAAAAAATGGATCAAAGGCTTAAAATAGCCCAACCACAAATAAAAAGGATATAGTTCAACCATAGAATCTAAAACTTGAAATAGCCTAAGTAAAAGTAAAAAATCCTGAAAAGGATTTGGTTCAACCAAAGAATCTAAGGCTTGAAATAGCCTAAGTAAAAGTAAAAGATCCCAAAAAGGATCTGGCTCAACTAAATTTCTAAGGCTTGAAATAGTCTAAGTAAAAGTAAAAGATCCAAAGGATTTTATTCAACTAAATATCCAAGGCTTGAAATAGTCTAAGTAAAAGTAAAAAATTCCAAAAAGGATCTGACTCAACTAAATATCTAAGGCTTGAAAAAGTCTAAGTAAAAGTAAAAGATCCAAAGGATCTTGATCAACTAAATATCTAAGGCTTGAAACAGCCTAAGTAAAAGTAAATGACCCAAAAAAAGGACATGGCTCAACTAAATATCTAAGGCTTGAAATAGCCTAATTAAAAATAAAAGGACCAAAAAAAGGTCTAGTTCAACCAAATATCCAAGGTATGAAGTAGCCCAAGTAAAAATACAAAGATCTAAAAAAAAGGATCTGACTCAACCAAGAACAGAAGCTCTAACAAAAGAATCTAAGGCTTAAAGTAGCTAAAGATAAAAAAAAAAATGAAGATCCAACAAAGGATACGATTTAACCAAAAAGCCAAAAAAGGATCTGAAATAAAGATTGCTGGCTCACACAAAAGTCCAATGGCTTGGAACAGGTTAATTTGTAGAACTACACACTAAGAAGTAACAATCTTTCCAATTTTTAAGGCCAGGGAAATTCACAAAAACTTTATAGTTTTTGCAAGCAAACAAAAAGCAAAAATCTTCATCCTTTCTAGCAGTAAAGGTGAAGAGGCCCTTTATGACTCTCTCATTTACAAGAATCTTATATTTCTCAGCCAAAATCTCCAAACCACAAATCATTGGCCAAGATTGGAGGCCAAGTTGGCAAATAGGGATCTCATATTGATTTGCAATGCTAACAACAAGAGGTGACAAAGGAAGCCTAATGCCAGCGGCGAAATCCTCTTCATACAAAACTATGACTCTATCACAAAAATTCATATAGACCTTAATCTCTGAGCTAGGGGTATCAACTCGAAATCTTTTGTGATTTTATATAAATCCTTGAAAAATTTCAGATCCTCTAGAGTAATAGATGAGACAACATTTGAGAATTTTTATTTTACTGAATCAACAACGATGGCTTGAGAAGCATCTACATCTATGGGTATAGGCATAGGAATTTCTAGAACAACAAAAGGTTTAGACTCAACTAGAGACGAAGAGCTAGAGGAAAGAGCCATACCTGAGAATTGGGAAAGCGAGTCATAACCAAGTCAGTTTACAATCAAGTGAGATGGAAAATACAAAGAGCAAATAGGAAAGAAAGAATAAAGAGGAAAGTGGTAGAAACAGAGTAAGACTCTAGAAGAAAGAGGAAGTGTTTGGTTAAAATACAAAAAAGAGAAATTTATTTGAAAGGACAAGAGGTGCCACATGTAAAGCAGTTAGCTTAACGATCAGGTAATGCAATGAAAATGCTGCATAATCACCCAAGTGATTAATACAAAATTCAAATTCCCGCCTGGAAAAAAGGAAAAGACAAAATCAAATCAACCGTCTCTTAGTATGACCATAAATGGTCTATACCAATGGGGGACATCTGATACCACAGGCTGGCCCATTGTACTTAAGGTCCAAGATTGATTCAAATCCATAAGCTAGACTAAGCCACTCGTAACCCACTCAAGAGCTGACCATACAAGACCGATTCAACCATAACCTCACATCTCCAAAAGCAGTTGTAACTGCCAAGATTATGGTATCTTCCTATGATCTCCTATCTGTGAGAATCCCAGCAAAATAGGGATTTCTCCCACCTTAACACAAATATAAATATATCCCATTTATGATTCAGTAATGCATCTAATATTTCATCTCATATATTTCTAATAGTTCATCATTACTATTATTTAACCGGCCAATATATTGACTTGACCGTTGGAGTCTTCCGGCCGGAGAATACTCCAACTGGTCTAACCAATTTGTTTTGTAGACCAATCCATTGTGGACTTTTAAGGACCCTTGGTATCAAGTATATTACGTGTAATTAGTATTTAATATACTTAATTTGATATATTTTTTTAATATTTAGAGTTAGAAATTTTTCAATTTAAAAAAAAAAATCTTAAAATACATCAACCGTTGAGGGCTTATTTGATGCATGGTAGCAAATGTGACTTATACGCACGTTAAAGAGACTAAGAATTTGACTAGAAAAATAGATAAGAAAATAAGAAAATTAATTTGAGGATAAATAAAAGATTAAACAATATAGTTTTCAAAGGAATTACAATTCTTATTAACATTTTGGCATGATTTCATTTTTTTTCAAAATGATTCATTTTTTTTAATTAAAAAAATTAAATTCTATTAATTATATTTTTTTCAAACATGAGAATTAATAAAATATAATTAAATTAAATTAAATTCTTACAAATTTTGTGTTTTTAAATAAGGACTATAAGTCACTTTTTCTAATGGACATCAAATAGGTAATTAATATGTATATAAATAATAGTTAGAAGGCTCAATATTGCCAAATCAAGTAAAACACATTCAAGGTTCCAAAATGTATTTAACGATTTCTTAATTATTGCTCAGCTTTTTCAATGATTGATTGAAATTCAATTTTATTGGATTAGAAGTAGTTAGATACAAATAAATATTAGATTAATTATTGCCATTTCAAGTGAATGCTATCAGTTATCCCAGTTGGCAGCACTTAGCTCAGTGGAAAGGGTGACTCGAGTTCAAGTTTCCCGGTTGTCGAGTGGGGTTTTATAACCAGTGATGTTATGTTTGGTATGTATTTGAAGGGAGCGGCTCATCTCTAGCTTTTATCCTCAATTTTTCTCAATTTTTCTACTAAATTGAAGATACTAAAAAAAAACTTATGTTCACACAATCTGAGAAAATCCAATTAGGTTAAACTAAACCATGAAGATCTTATCAACCAAACCATAAGATTGCATCAGGAAATAGTTAAAAAATTGAGTGATTGTTTCTTTTGTTAATGGCACTCAATTTGGGAGATGAATATGAAATTATAATTTTTTACTTGCTCCTGGATTCAATTGAATTTAATGTAATTAAATAAAGATTCAATAGTATTATTAAACTTAAAATTCATTTGATTATATCAAACATAGCCTAATAAATAGGAACCAATAAGAAGACCAACAAACTAACAGATTCTCCACAACTATAAGGTTACAGGCTCAAAACCAATCAAAGCCTAATTATTAATTAAAAAAAAAAGTAATTAATTAAACAAGCTTGACTCACCGATCTTGCATCAACAGTTCATTTGAAGCTCATACATAACATATGATCAAAACCGTTGATTCAAGTCTATCAATCATCTAAAATTAAAGACAGTGGGCCAGAAGAATTTCCTTTTCTAGCCAACAACAAATCAAGAAGAGAATATAATTCCTTGATTGTTTTGTGGGGTTAACAAAATGGGGTGTGTCTCAATTCACCTTTTCCTTTCTGTACTACCCTTGAATGCCGGAAAGGAAAGGAAAGGAAAGGAGAAAAGGAACAGAAAGTAAGAAAATCTCAGCTGGTGCCAGAGAAACTTTAGTTTGACAAAATTCACAAAGATATAATGAAATTAACATTCTGTATACAGCAAGAAAACCCCACATCATCTTCTTTTATTTCTCTGCATATCATGCTTTTAAACCATAGAATTTATGCAGAGAATGCATACTCTAGAATGAAGCCATCATGCCGTAATCAATATCACCCTTGCTATAGATAGAACAATATTGTGAACAAACCTACCATTACAATGACTCCATAACAATAACAGAATTAATGCGTTGGAAAAAGAAAAAAGCAATTAGATAAGGTAATAATTTAATTTTTGCCATGCTGGATTGCCAAAGAGATGATAGTTATAGAACAAACAACAATGAATACCTTAGAAGGAAGCTAATATTGCATTAAGGATAATGAATAACTCTGCCCTCCATCCAATCATCAAATCAAATTAATTACTATGCTTAATTCAGAAAAAAGAAAAACTACATTTTATGAATAAATGCTTTTCTTGTTTGTTCTGTTGGTCACCAAACAGAGTATTGAGGCCACAAGCAATATCCCATTATAATAATCCTTGGTACCAAAGCTCATTTGGGGCCCTAATATTCTTAAAAAAACATAAGGTTTAATGACACAATGTATGCATATAGGAGTACCTATATGATGTTGATTTAGTAAAATAACATGTCTAGACAAAGAATATGATGCAGAAGAGAACCAATAAATTCATTCCCAAGGTATTGAGTGCAAAAAATCAATGTAATTATAAAAAATTTAGACAATAAATTAAGAAAAAGAAAACTGTACCTAATTTGATGTTAACTGCTATCTTGACATTCTATATTCATGACTCTCTTTACACAAAAAGCTGTCAAAACTATACCAACCAATTTTCACGGGAGAATTCAACCAGTTTCCAAAACATAGCAGCCATGCCAGAACCACTTGCCATAACATTCAGCAAGAGATGATATTAGTACCATAGCTGATTGCTTTAAGAGTTGTATCAGACATATTAGCCATCCATCTTTGAGGGCCATTTGATATCCCTAATATATTATATGCATAGGAAGGCCATCTCACATCCGTGCCACACGAGCTTGTCACACCCATTCTAATCATCTTTTGTGTTCTCTCAAGAGCTATAAGACTTGAAAATGTTGAGAAACTGTTCCCAACAAATACATCAGCCCTTAAGCACACTTCGTAATCTATTGCTGACTGAATAAGATATGGGTACTTCTTGTAAATTCCATCGACCCTGAGTTTCTTCTTCTCAAAAGGAAGCAAACCATCCTTCCAGCCAGTGAGTATAGAAGGATCTTCAAGAAGACTATCAGCTACAGCAAGATAAAGAATAGTAGGACTTTTCAAGCCTGCAATGTTCCCTACTCGCTCCATAATCTCCTGCTTGCTACTACAAATTTGGCTTATCTTTGATCTTTGTTCTAACTTCTTACAGTGAATCATCCAATCTATCTCTATCCTCATATGAACTGCTATATAAGGCACTGGCTGTAATTCAAAACCATTTTGAGGGGATTCAATCTCGCTTCTCATTTCTCTTCCTACTTCTCTGATCTTTGACACAACTTTAGATGCTTCTCTTTCTATCTCTTCAACTAAAACTAAGCATTCAAAGACCCGAGCATAGTCCTTAACCAGCCAATGATCATGCCACATAAAAGGGTTTTTTCCAACTATTCGAATTACCTCATATCCATCATATGGGTCCTTGCTAAACTGTCTTAATTGATCCAAATCTCTCTCTTCTGTCCACTTCCTTCCACTTCCCTTCTGAAGCTCATATACTCCAGTTATGTTTCTAAGATCCGAATACTGACCCAACTGCACAAACCCATTACAAAGAGAATTAAACCTCTCAAATTGGAACACTTTATCAAAGGAAATAGGCTGCAAGCGGTCTAATTCCTTATAGAACAGCGAAGCGCTTAAGCTAGGCATTAAAAGAGTTCGGTTCAGCATTCTAGCAGTGAGACAAGCTCTTGCAAATGCTATTTTTTGATTGTTCAGTCCCCAAACTATCTGAGGAACCTCCAAGAATTTTTCTTTACGAATTCCATAATCAGATTCTAACGACAGAGAGCGACTGTGAATCAAATCAAGGCTATTCTGATCAATCCTACCATAATCAGAGAATGATGGAAGCAAAACAGTCCTAAGAAGCAGAAAAGTAACAACCAAAACAAGACATTTACATGTTACTGAATTCAAATTTCTGCCAAAGAATCTTTGATGCTTACAATTAGAGGGCAAGTCCATTTAAGATTCTGGAGACCAAAGACTCACAACTCTCTTTTGACCAACATTCACATTCTTAGAGATAGAACCAATAGATTCACAGTTGAATCAGAAGTGAATTAGCACAAACCCCTTCAATAATAAAAACCATTTCACCTATAGCTTTCCATTAAATATGAAAATCTGCAAGACCCAAATAAGGAAATAAAATCAGAATCAAACAAAACAGGAAACAGAATTTACATGACTAATTAACATAAAAGCACCTCATTTAAATAGGATTAGACAGAAGAATGTATGACTAGTCCAGCTCTAAAAGTGAATTAGATATGGATTTCATGATTGCTTACTATTTATAAAAATAGACATTCAGTTTCAATTTCAAGCAGCAACAGTAGCAAAACTCAAAAAAAAAAAAAAAAAAAAGTGCCACACAAAAACATCAAATTAATCCAAAAAAAGGGAATAGAATGTCACGAAATAAGAACATCAAGGAGAGACACATGCAAAAACACAAAAAGAAGGTGCAAGTTGCATAAAAAGTCTCACCTTGGAAAATTGAATCCTTGGCTTGAAACCCAATAAGGAAGTGATACAAGGAAACAATATTTGTTTAGAATTGAAATTGGTGTACAATAGAAATCTGAAAATTCTGAAGCGAACCCCGAAAACCAAAACCAAAAACAAAGCCAAGAAGAACAAGAAGATGGTGATGGTGATGATGATGGTGTTGATGATCATGCATGAATAGGAATCAAGAAAAGCCTCAATTCCCTTGAACTAAAAGGAAAACCAACCCATCAACATAATGACAACTAACAACCCAATGACAACTAATAAACATTAAAGAATATGATGACCCTTTTGTTTAATTTCTTTAAAAAAAATCAAGAATTAAAAAAAAAATATTATGTACATGTATATATTAATTTAAAAAGAAAAACAAAAGGGAAGGAATCTTCTGTTATATATAAATTATAATGGAAAAATGGGAAAGAGACTCAAAAGGGATGTGAAAAGGACTCAGAGATCAGTAGATGTACAGAGAAGATTATAGCCTTTAACAATCTAATCAGGGTCAGCCAGAAAACAAGGACATACACATCAAGATTTTATTCATCAGACTCAGAGATGTTAAAAGATGGGAAACTTAAATTATTTATTGGGATTTTCTGACTATTTATTAATTCATAAATTTAAAAGAGTTTGTATTTAATTATAACTAGTAATAGGGTCATGCGTTGCACCGATTTAATTTTTGCACTTGATTTAATTATTTTTTTAATAATTTAAATTGAAAATAAATCTCTAAAACTTAAAATTTAAAAATTATTAACATGACTCTACCAAAAATTAATTTAAAATTTATTCTCAAAATTTAAAGCATGAAAAATCAAATTTATAAAAATGAAAAGTGTTTAGTTATAATTTTAATTAATCTTAATTTTTATTTCATTCAAAACTTAATTTTAGATTAATTTATTTAATTTAATTATTTTTTAAACTAATTCCATAATACAACTCCTTTGGAAAATTAATTATTATATATTTTTTTATTTTTTATTTAAAGATTAAACAAGACAAGTATGAAAATTGTAAAGAAAAGGCCACTTGTACAGTTTGGGGGATACTGACCTTTGTGCAGGTAGGTGTCACAAAAGAAGCATGCACATGATCACTTGTGAATTTGGGTTGGCATTTTATATACTCAATTTCCAATTATACCCTTCCATTGTTTCTTTATTCTTCCAAATGCCACAAAAGTTTCAAAAACAAATGCTCACGTTTGGATCTTGGTCAAGGTTTAGTTAGTTGTAATTTTCTTTGTTTACTTTATTTACATCACAACTTGCCTTTAAGCATTGCTTTAGATCCCATGTATAAAAATATCAACTATTTTTTGCTTTATTTTATTAATTAGGCTATAATTTAAAAAGTTAATTTAGATATAAAATAATAATATATTCTTCTTTTTTTTATATATAGACTTTTTTTTTTTTAATTTTGATGCAAATAAATTTATTTCTTCTTCATATTAAATGAAAAATTTAGTGTGACATTAAAAAAATTCTATTGAGTCTATTTGATTTAACTATTCATAATAATTAGTTATGGTTAGCTGATAAATATTAGTCATTTAGTAAAAATTTAATAATTGTTACTATTTAAATGTAAAATGACTATAACAATATAATTATTTTTAAATATATATATTCAATTTTAATATGTTATGAAAATAAAAATTATTAATTAATAAAATTGTACTTAATTTTTTATCTTATATATATTTATAGTATTTTTTTAAAATATGAATATTGTAATTATTTCAAATATTATAAATGTAAATAATATTATATAATTATTTATTATTTTAAAGAATTATAAATAACCATATCATGTAAATATTAATTTGAAAAAAAATAATTTCATTAATAATAATTTTTTATAAGAGTAATATGATAAGAGGTAATTTACTAATATAGTAAAAATACAATATCAACTATTTTATTAGTTTATCAAATAAATTGAGTTAATTGTTGGCAGGAAAAAAAAAAGAGAAAAAACCTATCAACTAACTTCTAACAGTACTAAATCAAACACTAATTTAGTATTTTGTTTTAGTTATAATTGCTTTTTTAGTAGAAAAACTATAAATATTGTCATAAACTCATGATTAAAACAGTTTGCACTTTACTTGGAATATTTTTAAATTTTCTAGTTTGGATTTACATATCATAACATTAGATTCAGTTTGTTTCGGAAAAAATAACTATTTTTAGAAAATATTTTTCAAGAAAAATATTTTCTAAAAAAATATTTTTCTAAAAATTAATTTTCTGTTATTTGATTACAATATTAAAAATTATTTAAAAATATTAAAAATTTCAATTTATAAAACTATAAACATATTTAAACTTATAATAATTTTATAATTTTATAATTTTAAAATTTTATTGTTAAGTATAAAAAAATACATAAAAATAATAAATTTGGTGATCGTAGGTGGCTGGCGGTGGTTAGCGGTGGTTAGTGGTGGCTGGCGATGGTTGGCTGCGGCTGGCTGTAGTTATCAATAATCGCCGATAGTGAATATCGGTAATTGGCGAATTAATAAATTTATATTTATATATTTTTCTTTCATTATAATGAGTTTATGAAAATCTAGAAAATGACTTTCCGTTTTGAAAAGAGAAAATCATTTTTCTTAAAAAAATACTTAATTTTTCATTGATCAGAAAAATATTTTTCGTTAACTAATTTTTTAAAATATTTTAAATATCAAAAAATATAAAAAATATTTTCTGTAAAACAAACGAAACCTTAGTGTTACTAAATTTTAAAACTATACAAATGGACTAAACAATAAACATTAAATATAGAAATTAATGATTGAATTGCTTCAACTGATTTGAAAACAATGTTTCCTTTTAACAATATCATGCGTCATCAATGTATAATGGCTTGTGCCTTTGTCTATTAGTAGTAGTAGTACGTAAAGAATTATTCTATCAAAAAAAGTAGTATCTAACAAAAGCTTACTAATATTTGGCAAAAAAAAAAAAAAAAACAAAACAAAAACAAAAGCTTACTAATTTGGGGAAAAAAAAAGAAAAAAAACAAAAGCTTACTAGTACGTAAAGAATTATTCTATCAAAAAAAAGTAGTATCTAACAAAAAGCTTTGAGTTTATTTAACCATGTTATAAATAAATTCATTCAATTTGCTCTGCATTTGGATTGCTCCATATGCATAACCTAATAGCTAGGCTACTTTATATTATTTGGTACATAAATATTTTTAATAAGGAAAATGATTTATAGCCCATTATATTTAATAAATGTCTCAACATATAACTTTTTTTCTTAATTTTTTTTAAAATTTATTATTTAAGCTACCGTGAACCTTCATTCGATCGGTGATAGTTCATTTTTCTTTATTTTGTTTAATTTTTTTATTTAATAAGAAAAATTTGTTAATTTGTGTCTTTCTAAATATGGATCTAATTTTATTTTTCATTTATTTTATGAATTTTATTATCTCTTTTATAAGATTTAATAAGTCTTCTTTCAAAAAAACATTTAATGGGTTTTCTTTTATAAAAATATTATATTTTCTTGAGTTTACAACGATGGTTTACTGATCGTTGTGGTATAATCGCAATCAGCTAGTATGAAAGAATAAATCTCAGTCTGTATATGAAATTTTGAATATTTTAGAGAGATCAAATAAGACAAGTATGAGTTATATAATTAGAAAATTTGAAGACTGTTTGCTGAGTGTTTGTGCAAAATTATAGGCTGTCAATAATTTACAAAAGTTGAACTCTATTTTTGGCTTCATTATTGAGGATTGTTGGGAATTAAAAAAATAAATTTCTAATTTAGTTATTAAATTTATAAAGAGATATGCGAATCAAGTGACCCATGTTTTAATAAGAACAATTGATTTTATGCAAGAACAGAATAGCTATTAATCTATTAATAATGTTATCTTATTTTCAAAAAAAAAAAAAAAAAAAAATTGTCTTGAACATATAAGTGAAGTATGAATATGAATTCTGAAATTGATCTAAGAAGAAAATTTAAATTCAATCAATAAATAATTATTGAATATACTGTTGATCAAAACAAATAAAAAAATACCTAATTAATGTGTTATTGGATTAATAAATTAATAATTAATTATCTATTTAATAATTGTCTTTAGAATACTTAACAGTTTAAAACATGCATCACAAATTATGCATTTATTGCCTTTCTCTTCAAATAAAATAATAATATAATCCTAAAATGATATCAAATCATTTCACCTAAAAAAGAGGGGGAAAAAAAACCATATCAGCATCTAGCTCTGAATATACTTTAATTTTTAGGCCTAATCACTTGAAATGTTTAAAATTTTTAAAATTTCTTTAATTTTGTCTAAAATCTTTAATTTTATCAATTTTTATCTCAATTTATATTTTTAAATACAATTATATCCAAGTCAAAAAAATTAGTCAAAATTAAAATTTAAAAAAATATTATATTCATAACTAAATTAAAATAATTATATTAATATTTTTTCTCTTTTTGCACTGTATAATTTTCACTTAAAATTATCGTTCACTATTGTAAATCGGCTTATTAGCACAGCAAATCAAATATAATAATAAACATATAAAATAATAAAGTAAAGAGAATGAAAAAGAGAGAGAAAATATATAGAGAGAATAGGGGCTCCAAATTCATATTATTATATTAATCATAATCTCTTTTATATAGAGGAACAACTAGGGTTTTACTGTATACAACATTACTGAAATAACCCTATATTATAATCTCTCTAAAATACATGCTCAAAAATATTTAAGTAATATCCACATATAATAATTTATTTATAACACTCCTCCTTAGATATTACTTGGTCATGAATATGTCTCGTTAAAAATCTTGCTAGAAAACCTAATAGAAAAAAACATAACTAAGAAAAATGAGTACAATTCATGCGCTATTTTATCATTGCACAGATTGCTTCATTAAAATCTTTGGTCAAGAAAATCATGTGAGACAAAAACTTGACTAAGGAAAAATAGTATAATCTTATATTGATTTGTTCCCCCTGATAAAGACAATATTTTAAAACGTCACATATCAATCAATAAAACAAGTCATTCAAATATGACATTAGATGAGAACTTAGTAAAATAAGTCTGTTATATTGTCACTCGAGCGAATTTGATGGATATCTATTTCATCACTCTTCTAGAGCTTATGCGTATTAAAGAATTTGGGTAAAATATATTTAATTCGATCACCCTTAATACATCCACTTTTAGTTTGTGCAATGCAAATTGCATTA